>JABCKT010000314.1:0-20560 GCA_018858115.1 Tephrocybe rancida
CAACCACTGAACAATGAAAACGACAAAACTGCTAACAACAACCGCAATGTCATTAAAGAATGAAAAATACATTCATAGAAATCAAGCATGATTGTTTGTGGATCTACAGGAAGCGAAGGTGTGAATTCCAAGGCTAGCCTCCGGGTGATTGATGAAGTGACCAGTTCCTCAACCGTCCAGGGCCGACCTCGCCGTTGCGGCGCGAGTTATACTCTCTGATGTTGTATTTCAAGATGGGATACTGTCTCTGTAAGAACATGGAGGCCGCTCCGTCGGTGATGACATATAGGTAGGCAAACACGGCTTCGACGTTCTGCGGAGGAGAAATTGACCAGAGTTATTGGCGAGTTCGTGTAACTGATAGCGTTCGATGTAGGAGAGACGCAGGTAAGCTTCACCGGTGTTCCTGTTGCAGTCGGCGCGAATGTCTGATGATCATCTCAAGATTCAGTCTGCGCCGGCCTCATCTTGTCCATAAGCACGACTGTGGGCATCTACAATTATTGCATGTAGCTTGATGGGAGGTATAGAGTGTAATGGATATACTGCACAAAACTCAGACAATCTCTCCGATAGCTGTGATAATTCATCACGCTACCACTGTTGCCCGAAGGACATATTGCGGCCCTGAACTTGTAAACACGACAGCTGCTGCAGAACACTTTCGGCAATATCCGTGGCGTAGTTGATAAATAAGCTAGCTGTGCCGAGAAATACAGTAGCAAGTGCATCCATAGAGTGAAATCGAAAAACATGGCTGTCGAGCAGATAAAACTAGAGGATATTACCAAGCGCAAAGCCATCCCGAAAGAAGAAACAAACATAGAAGCTAGATAAAGGTGCCCACTAATTTACTTTACTTATTAACTTTATACCTAGAGTACACTCACCTGCGCTCATGCGCATTACTATGGTCGCTCGCCTCACATCCAGGCATGCTCACGGACAACGGTCGCATCACTGCTACCCGGCTCCATTAGAATAGATAGACAACATACAGTAGAGGCACGTAATTTAGAGTACATAGGTAGAGCCCGAGATAGGGCCTCGCCCTAGCGGGCGACGCAATCAAAAAAAAAAAAAAAAAAAAAAAACTAGAGGATATTTGGGCCCAAGTCGAACAAAATGATTGGAAAACACCCCTACTAAAGTGATTAAAACAGCGAGTCGGGGCTCTCAGGTAACTCCATGGGATACTGTGTTTTAGTGATAATTCTGCCTGGAGAGACGGTCGCAAAGTGAACACAGACACGTTGGAAAATGGCGTACCTTTTTCCCAAAGTCGCCCAGTGAATTCGGAGCTCAATTGAGTCGGGGTCAATGAAGAACAGATTCTTCGAAATTCAAACAATGCCTGAGACGCTGAGGGCCGACTGGCCGGATCTTCCGCCGTCATAGAATCGAAGAAGGGGCCAAGAGAAGGAATAGTGGCCTCAAGAACCTTAGTATTATGTCGATGAATACCAGCAGGCCAAACGGTGGACTCACTAAATTACTCACCCTAACGTAACGTCCCAACACTCTTCCAACCTTTTCTATATCTCCATGGAACGGATTGAAGAGAGGGTGTTGTTGTTTACCAGGCTCTTCGCCGACGTAGAGAGGCATGACCATCGCAGTCTCAATATCGGCATCCGGACGGAGAATGAAGGATGCACCAAAGTCATAAACCGCGTAGCGAACCTCGGAAGGCTCTCGCATATTCGACAGGTAGCTTGCTCTGGTGTCGGCCAGAACGTTGACTCCGCAATTCTCAGAAATGAAATCGTTGTGCGCAATGCGGTTCTCATGCAAAAACTCGAATACCTTCGAAAGTACATGAGCCTCTCCCTGAGTATAGTTAGAGAAACAACTGACCTCAAGAATGTTTCCTGCGCACTGCAAAAGTTCTGCAACAGTGCCAAAATCATGGATAAAGGCCATTCTGCGTCTTCATGACCTGCATAATGCCATTTGTCCCACCCATAAGAAGGCACTGGGTACCCAGAACGCCACGAGCGATAGGTCCACAGAATGGTGTCCTTGAGATTGTCCATGTATGCAAGCTGTAAGGGGAGTGCCGACCGCAAGAGGTCCTTGAGATACATGTAAGTACTATAGTTATGAGAGTTCGGAAGGAGGCTGGGAGGAGGTTCTAATCCAAATTGCTCTGAAGTGTACGACACGAACAAATCTTGTCATCAACGTTGCCCAAAAAGAAATATTTGGCTCCACAATCAAGTTGACGATCGGTGCCAATCAATCATCAGTGCCACCACTTCAACTTGGAATTTGGTGACGCCGTCCGGTTTGAACACATTTACTCTACTACGTGTTGGACTAAGCGAGCGCGCGTGTCAATCGTGATACGCGACATGATACGCGATGATAAACTGTACAGTAGGTTTACATATATTTGTATCATGTGTGTAGATGTGCCGCCGAGACCCCATCGGATCTCTTTGGCACTTGTAAACATGGGCTCTGCTTTGCCTGGATCTTCTGAGTGAAATCCGACACTACGGTGAACCAATCCTTTGTTCTTGCCATTTCGGACCCACGGCCCACGCGTACACTGCGGTTGTCCTTTGTTCATGGCCCTGAGCTATTCAGGGCCTTCTCTCAGAGTTGTTCTTTGACGCGGAAACATGGCCGCTTTGTGCCACCACTGCACATGCGGCTTCATTCAATCTGAGCGCTGTCTTCTATCTGGGCCTGGCTCAAATGTGACTCATCCTTCAAGCAGATGGGACTACTTGTCGATGATCGGACACAGTACTATCCATCAGAGCCCTTCACATCTGCGCGGAGTTTTTGCAGGTTTCGTTATAAGTAGATGGCGATAAGAACCCCATACTTTAAGTCCCTTCGCCTTAGCCTTCCGAAGTTTTTGAATTTGCACTTATCTCGAAATGCCCCCAGCCGCAGCAGTAAGTATCACAATCATAACGAGTTCAGCTTTCTTGTACTAAGCTCTATCTATCAACGTGTTCAGTTCAGCACAAACACCAAAGTCAGGATGATCCAAGATTCAGAACACAAATGCACAGCATACGGTGCATTGGTGGCATGGGGGGATCGTGGCAAAGTCACAGTCAACATTTTCTCTAATCGTGAGATATGCACGTCCCAGAGCGCATTGAAGTGGTCTGTCTGAGGATTGTTTCTCTTACTCAGCAAACCTACAAGTATACCGTGGGCTTCAAAGGAAAAGGCCTTTTTTTGGTGTTCCGGAAGATCTACTTGAGCTAGATAACTGAGAGGCCCATTAGGCCTAGTTGATCGGCATCCTGCTACCATTGAACATGTTCTTTACGTGTTCCATGACCCTTATCATAGTCTTGTTTAACGAACATCGTAGTCCTTTGTTCAAATTCGCCACCAAGTGATCACATGTTTAATTGTTTTGTTTGGGGAACGAACGAGTAAAAGTTGTGCTTCACCGTGTGCCCAATTATCCGTCCCCATGCCACGAACGCATAATTTGTACTATTGGAGGCTTTTCAGATCGACAAAGATGAAGTTCGCCTCAGAAACTCTTACCAATAAGCTTGCGCCCCAACGAAGGCTGACTCGGAAAAGTAGTTAGCAACTTTATCGCAAACGTTTGCACCCATCTCTATGCATATAGGCTCGTTCAAAAGTATCCTGATCTGATCAGCTGAATCTATCATTGCGACCGCAACTATATTGATGTGTATCAACCCGATTCATGTGAGCTGATAAACTCTACTCTACGCACACCATACTCATTTGGAAAAAAGAGTCGGAGCTAGTGGAAAATTTGACAGGGTACTATGCTTTTGTGGCAATCTTTCCTACAAGGCGGTCAAATCTGGAACAAGGTTGCAAGATGCGGCGTACCATTGCCCCAAAACTGATCAGTGACCTCGGTTTCCAATTGAGCCACACTCAATGAGGATCGAATATTTCGGAATTCTGACAGAACCTGCGACGCTGAAGGCCAACTAGATGGGTCCTCCAACATTAAGGAGTCGAAAAAGGGGCCGAGAGCCGGTATCGCGCTCTCAACAACCTGCCAGTTGCACCTATGAGCACGAGCATCAAGCGACCTACTTGGAACACATACTCTCACGTACCGTTCCAACTCTGTCCCAATTCTCTCCATGTCTCCGTGGAAAGGATTTGAAATGCTTTCCAGGCTCTGCGTTGACATATTATAGTATGACCATCGCACTGTCGATGTCGCTGTCCAATGGGAGCATCAAAGATGCACCAAAGTCGTAGAGTGTATAGCGGACTTCGGAAGGTTCCCTCAGATACGGCGGAAAGTAGGCTCTAACGTCAGCCAAAAGGTTCGGTCCACAATTTTGTGGAAGAAAGTCATTATGCGCAATGCGGCCCTCGTGCAAAAACTCGAAGGCCTTGATAATGCATATGAGCAACCCCCGTCGTTGAGATAGCGGAGGAAAAACCGGGCCTCGAGAATAACTTCTGTGCACTCCAGAAGTTCTGCCACTGTACCGAAATCATCCCGAAAGGCAGTGGCCACCTAGGCATGACTGAAAAAATAAGGTCGTCATAAGTTATGAATTCCACAACATATACAGTGTGGTTTCGGGGGTCAGCTCGAGCCAACGTCGTGTTTAGCTTATTAAGTATAAGCCGTCGGAAGGTTCGTCACGGCCAGAAACGAGCCTGGATTTTGTCAGCAGATTCCGTCCACGAGTGAAGGCGATCTTACCTTACTATAACATCCTTCTCCTGTAGATCTCGACCCTGCCCATACTCTTGGTGTCAATACATAATGGGTCAACAAAACTGTAGATAATCGCAAGCATCGAAAGCTTACAAAAAAGTGAACACCGCTCCCGATCTGACTCCCCATAAAAGCGACGCGCAACGAGATAGGTTGAGGTTGAGGTTCTCATCGAAGTATCACATATATATCCATTTGTTCCATGCATATGAGGGCACTGGATAGCCGGACTTCTGGGAACGATACGTCCACAGCATAGTGTCCTTCATGGAATCCAGGTGCACCAATCGCAGTGCCATACTAGTAGTGTGTACCTCGGGGGACAAGTTGGTCGAAAAGTCAGGACATTGTTGAGTGGGCGGAAGAAACTGAGGCTTGTTCTTCCGGAAAGCAGATTGCAACCGAAGAAGAAATTAATTGAGATTATAAACGCAGCAGGCTTATTGCCGCGAGAGATGATTGTACAGATCTCGGTATTACAGTTGCGGCAGAGCAAGGTACTTCACGTTGAGCATCGATATGTTCGCAGTTCCAGCTGTCCTGCTTGCGGACATATTTTGATTGACGGTCCATAGGTGTGAAATCATTGACGTCCGCAAGTATGTTCCACGATCCTGCCCCATCTCTCCGAAAGCCGCTTCTCCATTCTCTCCACTCATCTTCCTCACTACACATCCTCTCTTGCGACTAAGCGGAAGCCGTCGTCTCCTCCTCAGCTGATTTAATGTGCACCGAGGAGCCGCTTACGGTTGGCATATCTCCAGTGCTGGGGGTAGGCACGCGGAGGTTCTTGCCCACCCTGCAGCCACGGCCGTACATGGCGAGGTACCCCATCTTCAGCACCTGCGCCACGTCAGAATGGTGTTTGAAGGTCAACACGACTGTTGAACGCTCCTTGCCACTGGTCGCATCTGGTTTGAGCCATCGCGGCGGTTGAGATAGAACGTCCCCTGACATGATTGGGTTGAAACGCTGGAGTTCCGCGAGGAGTTCTTCCACCGAGTGTACGTGATCTGGATGGCCCGTCCACACTCCGTGTACGAAAAGTTTCCAATATTGGTTGGCTGGAAGCAGCCTGACTGGTATCCCAAAGACATCGGTGAACTTGTCCGCATGCTCCTTCAGTTGTAGTGCTGTCTGGTCTTGCAGCATAATCAGAACCAGATTCTGCTTCGAGTTGTAGGCGGCAGATGCAACGACGAGGTGTTTTGAATCCTCATGTGCAGCTAGGCGTTGGTTGATGAGGTTAACTACGACTCGCGGCTCGAGGCGTTCAGCATCGAGCAAGGCGTTCCCACCGTCTGCGAGGACAGTAAGGCGCGCAGGGTGATTGGGATGAAGGGGTGAGGATGTTTCGTTGGGATTTTGTGTGGATTTGATTTTAGAGTTGATTTTGCGTGTGACCTGTTTGGCGAGTTTGATCGTATTCAAGTCCCATGGCTCGCCGTTGTCGACTGAAGCAGAAAGGATGTGCAGCAAAGGGCCAAGACCTTCCGTAACCGTCTGCTGGGGCGCCTTTACAATTTCCCCCTGGCTATTCCCTGTGAGCACGCTCTTTTCCTGGGTGCTGTACTTGCGGGACCGGCCTTGGAAGGTACAAGCCCGTCGTAGAACAAAGGGAGTAGCTGCAGACAATCTGGACAGTCTGTGACGCGTAAATGTCGCCAACATTTGGGAGGGAAGTGGCCTAGAGAATTTGAACAGTCGACGTGTTGAGAGACTTCAAAAAAAGTTGTGCGGTCACTGCCGAAGAACGCTTACGTAAGTAATTTCGATACTACCTACCTACCTACCCTATTACCTACATAAGTATCGGGATAGGGAATGAATATATACGATGATAGGAGCATGTGGCTAGGGAGAAAGGTTAATATATATTGTAATCCATGAAAAAGGACGAGGACAAGCTTCGCCCTTGCCTTCCTAACCCAGTTGAAGCCTTGGCAGTACTCTGAATGCAAATTGAAGTACTAACGGTTTACGTCTCCAGAGTGGACGCTCTGCAATAAATCGTGATGATTTTACCTGAGAGCCAGCCAGAACCATGAATTTTGATCAAGGACACCGTAGAATTTGGACGTACCCTCGTGCCAGAACTGTCTTGCGATTTCAGTGTCCAACTGAGTTGAGGTCAGTGAAGAACGAATCTTTCGGAATTCTAAGAGGGCTTGTGATGCTGAGGGCCGACTTGCACCATATTTCGATATCATTGAGTCGAAGAATGGGCCGAGAACAGGCATAGCGCTTTCAACGACCTTCGCGTCCATTAGCAAGAGACCAAAAGGCAAATGAGACATGGAACATACTCTCATATGTGGTTCCAACTCTTCCCCTACTATTCACATATCTCTGTGGAAGGGATTAAATAGTGGGTGGTTTTGCTTTCCCGGCTCTTCGCCGAGGTATAGAGGCTAACCATTGCCGTTGCGATATCAGTATCTGGGGGTAGTATGAAAGAACCGAATTCCTAGAGAGCATGGCGGAATTTCGGGGGCTTTCTCAAGTTAGGTAAATGACTCGCCCGGGACCCGGGTATCAGCAGGAGGGGGGACTATGCGGTCATACGTTATATACAAAATCACCTGATTTTGGCCGTTTCTGTCCGGCCAAATATGGGCACTTTCTGTACTTTGAGGGCTCGGGGTCGCCGAAAATCGGCTCATTCTGTACATAAATTGTATCGAACATATGATTTTACTTTTATGCTAAAATAAATACCTACAGAGCTCCCTGAGGGCTGCAAAAACACTCTACAGAGTTTCCCTAATCACCATCCGACTCAGAACTAGAATCTGATTGGTCTGCATCTGGGAGATCCATGGCGGTTGTGTGCGGCAGCATGACGGGTGAGGCTTTGCGCGTCGACGTGAGGCCCTTCAACAGCTGGACTGCAGCATTCACATCAGGAAGCATTGCAGCTAATTGTGAGTGAACCTGGAGAGCATCATTTCTGAGTGTGATCAGGTTGACCAGATGAGCATCGGCATTCCGCAACTCCTGCTTGGCGATAGCATATCCAGCCAATGAAAAGATGATGTGTGTGCGTGGAATCTGAAGAAACGTGCTGCTGGACAAAGGCTGGCATGCAAGAGATGTGAAGTACGGCCCAAATGAAGTGTAGAGCTGGATGTAAATGTATGAGGCATGGCCAACACTTTTCAGCTCTCGCGCGGCCTCATGCTTCGCCCCACGGAAGTTGGCCTTGGTATACATGGTGACGACTAGGCACAAGGAATCAGTGCATTGTGCTGGTTTAAGACTGGCGCAACTTACTCTCGCCAATTAAGAGCTCAGGTGTTGACCCTTTTTTGGCAGGTCGAAGAGCGATGACAAAGTGGCCGGCAAGCAAGGGATTGAAGTGGAGAATGTTGGCCAAATAAATATTCTCATGGATGCCCTGCATCTTTTGAAATGCGGTAGCACGGTGGCGGAGAAACGCCTGTAGAAGCATCAGGAATGTACCGTGTTCACAGCATATGAATCTTACTGATGCAGCCACGTTCTGTGCGGTCTCCTTGTTCATCTGGCGTGCTGGAGCATCCAAGGCACCTACGAACGTCCCTGTGTGACGTACTTGACGCCCAACTCCAGATGTTGATGATCCTTTTTCAGACACAATTTGCTGTAAACGATGCCGCAACTGGTCTTGTAGGGATTTAACGTTTGGTGGTGCGGCCCACTCTCGCCCTAGTTGTCTAATAGCCGCAGAATTTTCCTTTGTTTGATGTCGCCGCCGCTCCTCAACAAGGGCTGCTGGGTTGAGGTGATTGGCCGTCAAGAAAGAACATGGGTCAGGCCTGAATACCATGTTACCAGCCTGATAAGGAGCAACAGCTTTTGGCGATTACAGATAGCGGCGTATGTACTTGTTAACACGCCAAACGACAATATAGCAAATAGGGCAAGAGTTTGTTTCCAGCAATATAGAATGGAGGAAGGAGAAGCTGGACGTAAATGTGGCCGGGCTCGATCTGCAATAGTCAAATAACCTTGAGCATAAATATTCGTCGCAAGTTCTAGCAACAGTTACGGACCTGGGGCAAGCTTTTGCATTTCCATGGCAGCACAGGTATCTGTTTCTTTCAGAAAGGCAAGACGAGGATGGCACCATGTTGAATGTCGGTCTAATATATCAAAAATTGAGAGTATCGGCGATCTCAGCTACAAATCTGGCTCTGGGGATTTGGCGACGCTATCGGTATTCAGAAAACTTGTTAGTTGGGCAGCAGAGTGAAGTGCAATGGGCATATCGAGCGTACCTAGATACATCGAGACTGGGAAAGCGAATATGGTTGCTTATCTAGCCTACTCTGGCCAAACTCCAAAGGCGGCGTCAGGTTCAATACACGACGGCGACGATTGGTCGTGGTAGTGGGGACCCATACTGGACCCATTCGCGAACAACAGCGCACAGGGTTCACAGGGTCATGATAAAAGGTGGCAAAAAGGTGGGATGACAGTAGACGACTCGCGTTCCCAGGCAACGCGGTAGGTCCCAATCCCGATTTGATCAATTCTGTACTTTTTTTGCGATCGGACCTACGTACCCATACAACTAATCTGTACAAAGAGATATTGAACCACCACGCCCCAAATTGGCGGAATCTGTACAAAAAGGCTCGGACAAAACGCCCAAAATTGGCCATAATCTGTACACAAAAGTATATAACCTCCTAGGGTATTGTCCCCCCTCCTGTATCAGCTAAAACTTTGGACCCACAATTTTGTGGAAGAAAGTCATTGTGTGCAATGCGATTCTCGTGGAGAAAATCAAAGGCCTTTCGAAAGTGCATGAGGAACTTGGAGCATGTATATTCGGAAGCGATAAACCTCAAGGATGTCCTCTGTGATCTGCAGGAGTACCACCACAGAACCAGTCATGCTTGAAGGCAGGTGGCTACCTCGGCATGACCACGAAAACAAGGTCATCGAAAGTGGCAAATTCCAGAGCATGAGTGGTGTGGTTCCGAGGGTCCGCTCGAGCTGATGGTGTATTCAGCCTCTGTAAGATGAGCATCTCGTCTGACGGCGTATCAGTGCCAGAAACGAATCTTGTCTAGTCAGTCAGTGCATTAACGTGCTTTCAGTATATCATCTCTGCCTTACGTATCACGAGCCGCCCGTATTCGTGGAGGCTGTACATCAGCACTGTCAGGATATGTACTAGTAGACTTACGAAGGAGTGGAACACGATCGTCTTTGAAAGCACGACGCACAAAGGGGTGAGAAGAGGCAGGATAGGCCTTGGCATTTTCGTTTGAGGGCGCCAATAATTTCCTTTCGATTTACAGTGATTTTGGAGATTTGTCGGAGAAAAAAAGTTAAAATGGTTGAAGAGTAGGTCGTATTAGTACAGTACTGTGAAAGGATTAAGAAAGAGTTTAAAAATAAAGTAAGGATTCAGACAAGTCTCTGCATCCAACATGCATACTTATGGTAGCCTATGAAGAAATGACCCAGGAAGTGCTCGTGTGACAAGGGCTACCAATGGCGGTTTGAGTGTCGTAGGTTGTGGAGAAGATGCTGAGAAGATGATCAACAAGTTGGCTGGCCCAAATTGGCGATCGTTCCGCGTCGGCTATATCACCTATCGTATTACTTGCCTCCACTTTCGATCCTTTGGCAGCACTTTCACGGCTTATACTGTATGTTCTGGAGGTAATAATGAAGCCTGATAATAGAAATGCCGGCACCACTGACTATTGTGGTACTTTTGCGATAGATTCGGCTTCCATAATGCATCGGCCATCGACAGCCTGTTGGACAAGGAGGACGTTCAGCTAGAGGCCATTCTCGACGAAGACGATCTTCTCCAGGAATGCAAGGCACAAAATACGAGGCTTATCGACTACTTTCAACGGGTAGATGTGCTCCAAAAACTGTTTGCATATGTGACAGGACAAATTGAGGGGGACGACAAGGGCCGTTTCAAGTGCGTCGTAATTCCTTATAGCCAGCAGCATTTCATGACGCTCGTAGGTATCCATACGTTGCAACAGAAGTCTTGTGCAGCGAGATTTGGTCCATTGTCGAAACCTGTATCAATGAACAGCAACAACTGTTGATACCTTTCTGGGAGACCGTGCTCGACAGATCGGCTGAAGATATGAAGACTGAGATGATCATGGCATCCCATTTCTCCAAAGTCAACGCAGTGTTTCTAAGCAAAAAGCCAGCAGAGGTGAATCCTCCTCCTCCTATTCCTCGGACCCACGTCAATACAGAGCTTCGCGTGCTCAGATGTTCGCCTTCATCCGTTCTCAACCGCGCGTGGTAGAGCGCCTCCTCATCCACGTCGAAACACCCTCTTTGGTCGACCTGATAATCAGGATAATACAGCTCGACGAGCAGCCAAGTGGTGCCGGGGTCCTTGAAGTACGTTCAGCAGTCATTCTCATGTGGGATGGATGCCTTCATATATGGGCTTCCAGTGGCTATCATCCGAAAACTTCATGGGTCGTCTCATTGAGCTCCTTGCGCCTACACATACCAGCGACGTTCACACCGTCGTTGCAGACCTCATTAAAGGCATAATTTCAATGTCGACGCCATCGCCTGGTGCAGGCCTCAGCGAAGGCCTACACAACGGACCCGCGTCCAATCGCTTTGCGCGCGAACTCGCGTTGAAGGGGAACATCGAGACGCTCATGTCGTACACGCTCCTTGATTTCGAACCACCACCGATACAAGAGGGAGATGCCGAAGAGGATGAAGATGACCCCAAAGCGCAGCACCTTCCGAATTTCAACTCAAGGACATCGTCCGTTGTAAACTCTGTGTCCATGGTCGTCGAACTGATACGCAAGAACAATTCGGATTTCTTCGAGCCTTACTTATTCCACACCCTGCGGAACCGGCTAATACAGGTACAACAGCAGCTGCACGAGGACGAGCGTGATGCGTTGGAGCGGGCAATGAAGGAAATGGCGGATCGAATGGGGGTGGTTCATCTTGGACCAGTACTGGAAGTCATAATGCCAATACTGGAACGCCTCCAGAACTATCTACTGCATCCACGTTCCCTGGTAAGTGCTTTCCACTATAATTCATTTTGCGCGTCAATTCACTTCGATAATCAGGTCGGCCCCGTCGAAACAACTGTTGGCACTATTACACCTCTAACTTTGGAGCGGTGGCGAATATCCGAGCTTTTTGCAGAACTCCTTCATTGCTCAAACATGTCGCTTCTCAACCGCTCACTAGAGATGGCTCGTCTATACGACTCACAAGGCCGGCTGACTGGTGGTCTGGCTGCGTTGGAGGATTTAGCGCAGGTACTGTCCGTAAGCAGCGTTGTTGATCACAATGCGATGGACGAGAGCAACGACGGCGTCGAGTCTGCCCTCGAGCTTCCAATAACAGGCTCCCACGATTCCATGTCCATGGACTCCGATGACTCAATGAGCGACGATGAGCCCGGAAGCTCAGACGACGAAGCAATGGAAGAGATCGTAATGTACGACGAGCCCTCACCACAGGCGCTCGAGCAACCGACACTACCAATAGATTCCACCATCGAGCAATCCCCGCACACAGTCCCATCTTCCCCTGATGCACTATCCATGCCTCCTATCGCAGTCGTCGCAGCCCGAGGTGCTGCATTCAGCAGGGCGCAGAGTGTCGAGCCAGAACAAATACCAAGTTCTTCTCCACACTCGAGGGGCTCGCTCAGAAAGAATTCTAGGCGGTCGAACACCCTCAATGGTTCTCAAATAACTGACAAATACCTTCCTGTCGGCGAAAGGCTGAAGCAACGTTTTCTCGAAGTTGGCATCCTTTCAACTCTTCTGGTCTGTCGTGCTTATTTCTGACGGTGGCTGATGACTGATACTTATATTTGCGACTCAGGATCTGTTCTTTGAGTTTCCGTGGAACAACTTTCTACATAGCGCGGTGTATGATGTAGTTCATCAGATTCTGAATGCACCCGTTGACTCGGGCTTCAACCGCGAGCTCGCAATCTCCCTCTTTCGTGACGCCCGTCTAATGGACAGGATTGTGGACGGTCAGAAGCGTAATGATGCCGAAGCGTATGTCGTCCACTTCTGCACTGTGTTCACTATCCGGCTCACGCAACTCTTCTCAAAGGCCGAAATACAACGGCGCGCGACTTGGGTATATGGGGCATTTGACTCTGATGTCGGAAGACGTGCTCATGGCGCTGGACAACTTCCCACCGGAGCTGCGGCTCATCCTCATCACATACGCACCGTCGCCGGGCTGGGACGATTACGTTGTTGGACGGTACAAGGAAACGAAACGCAAGGACATGCGTCCCCTCGGTGGCGGCAAGCCCGTGATCGCGTCCGGTGCAGCGAAAAACGTAAACCGGTGGAAGGTAGATGAGGGCGATGGGGACGTACTTTCACCTATATCTCCTTCTATTCCTTCTGGTCTAGGGGCTGAAACTTCTGAGCCTCGGGGAGAATTCAGGCGAGCGGGGAGTACGCGCCCTGTGAGGGCGAGTACCGCTGACTTTGGACCAGCCCCAATGATGGAGGAGCCGGAGCCGGAGGAGGAAGCACCCCATGTGCGTATTTTTACTCGATGTATCGCTCCATTTGCAGTTCTGATGACTTTCTCGCGTGCAGTTTGCGCGATACCTTGCGCAGGAGATGCACACGAGGGACAGCGATAACACATCGGATGATGAGGACGACGACGAGGAGGGTGGATGGCTGTCGCAGTCAACATTCAGCCTGAATGCCCCTCCTGTGTCTGCACGGCATCCTTCGGAACGGCGACCACTCGCAGCTCTCGACGCCTCTGGGTTTGACGTGAGTTGTCCCGTCTTTACCCTTTCCCTCTAGACCCGTTCTCTTCCTCAACACGGACATTGTTCTTTGATTCTGCCTTTCCGTACCAAGTCTACTCGCTTACGCTACTGTCTGCTTCAGGATGCGTTCTCTCTATCAAATGCAGCCGTCCATGCCATGGCAGAGGATCCGTTCAATCCGAACATAGACGTAAGTCATCTCTTCTTCGGCCACCTTCACCCGCTTTCTTCCTTCTCTTCTGTGTTTGATCGCCCTCTGTGCTTTACTTTCTCGCACCTTCTTCCGTCTTGCCTCAGTCAAACGCAAATCCTCACACTGCTTCGTGCTTCTAGGACGGTTTCGGACCCTTCTCTGATACCGCAGCCGCAGCACCGCTGAATGGTGCCGAGTTCAGCTTCGCCTCGTCATTCGATGACTCATTCGACTCGGACTCGTTCGGAGACTTTGGGGACTTCCAGAGCGCTGATGCCATGTCGGGCGAGGGCTCGTTGACTCCCACGACGGGAAGTTGGACTCTTGCCAGTGATCCTGGGACAGATGACTCTGAGGAGGACCCGGGAGTGAGCGTCAGTCCACCCGAGGCACGGATGGACGTCTTTGGTGTCGGTGGAAACGCACCCTAACCCATACCCAGACGAGTGGGCTCGGCGATGTCGGATATAAACACAAGGCCATGACCTTGTCTGGGCCTTTTGTTGGTTATGTTATAGTTGGAGTAGTAGTATAGCTTCGAAGTGCTGTTCTCACAGCTCATATGGATGTATTTTTCTTCATCCCCGTTTATTTTTTCCCCTCCTTACCACCCGTCGATGACGGCACACCATCGGTATCCACTTGTCAGGATCGTTATCTGGCGATGGTCGTTGGTGGCACGTGTCACCAGTTTTCGTCAAGTCCAAGAATGCTAAGTGAGCAACTTGTCAGGGAGCTTCATCGATCTATCCTTATTCGTGTTGTGCGTCAAGGTACATACAAACAAGTATTATGCTTGGAATTCGTATCCGCCCTCCCTGGCGGCCACGGAGAAGTCCAGAGACGCAAGCTCTTCCCCGTTGGAGTCTGCCAACAGACATTCGACCTTGTCGCCTGGGACGACTTGCCCAACGCCCTCTGGGGTGCCTGTGAGAATAAGGTCGCCCTCCTGTGTGATGGATTCACAGGTCAGACACGACGTGCAGGAGAATCACTGTAGCTTACTTCGAGAGTCATGATGGATGAGATATGTTCAATAAGCCGTGGAATGCGGAATATCATATCGGAAGTGGTGCCGTCTTGTTTTGTGACACCATTGATCTGGGTGGCCAAGGTCAGCGCGGCAGCATCGAGGCTAGGGCGCGGAGACGGACCTTGAGGGAAAGCCTGAGAGCGTGAGGGTCCGTGACCGTCGTCTTGGGTATGAAAGGTCTAGACACCAATTTCCACCACATTCAATTGACATTCGATGGAAACGAGAGTGGAACACCAAGGCACGCCACCAAGGTCATCAAGGCTAAGCCTCGCCGCGCCCAAGGGAAAGAAAAACAAATGAACGCACCCGATCGGGGTAAATGTATCAAAACCCTTTGCAGCGGACCAAGGCAGGCCCGCTTTCTTAACCTTGTCTTGGAGGTTGCGAGCCGTCATGTCGACGGCCAGGGCTTGGCGCGCGTAGCACATGTGGGTTTGAGGTAAATCAAGAGCGTCGCGACTTACTGTAGCCTGCTACGTGGGCCGCGGCGCTTGCTTGGGGAATGTCGCGTCCGCCTTTGCCAATGACGAGTCCAAGCTCGACTGGCCCGGGGTCTGTGAATAGAGAGAATAGATTTTGCTCAAATTTAACAACCTTCATGGTGCGCAATGATTCCTCGGGGTATTTCAACGCGTCCCCCAGACTTCACATAGCTTGTGGTAGGCTTGAGGAAGAAGAATGGTTCTTTGGGTGTCGCGTTATTTAATTCCTTTGCATGTGCGGCATAATTCCTGCCAATGGCAACAATCTGTTCATTAAGTATACTTGACATTGTGAGATAACAGAATACAGGTACCTTCTTGCCTCGTTGGACAAAAGCAGCTGCGACGCTGGTCATTGGAAGATTGGAAATGTAAAGGGGAACTCGGAAGAGACGGAAGAAGACGTTCAAACACCGAGCTGGATCAAGTTTTGATCCACAAACATTTAAGCATCCTTGGCACTGGCAGCTCCCATGCACACGCCACCAACCCCAAGAACAGCCATTCAGCTTCGTCTGATATGCCTCGAGCTCTCTATACAGCCTTTTCATACCCTCGAGGCAGCCTGCGTGTCGGCACAAATAGAAAAATATGACATAATAGACCTGAGGCTGTTATGTTCGGCATTTGAACCTATCATACAACATGTCGGCACAATCCGCTTGGCGCTTGGCATTCCTCAAGTGAGCGATTTTTGTCCTCACGGCATCGAATTCTGGGCTAAGCTTGGCACACGGCGAAGTTTTGGGCTTGACCTTGACACCAAAACTTCTTGGAAGATGGGCTTGAAACAGTCATACATAACCGTTATATAAGGGTCGCCCGCCGATCCGTGGCTTCTTGTCTTACTCGCTCTTGCTCCCATCCCTTTACTAGTCGCCCACCCATTCATAGGCCACTTGCTGCCTTTGGCGTGCTTGTATACGAATACCCTAGCCCTCCATGGCAACTGAAGTGGTAAACGCGTACGCAGCCTTTGTATTCAAACTAAGAGGGTGTACTGATACTCGCTTTTTGTTTTCTAGACCCAGCGCCCATTTAGGCGTAAAATGGGAGATTGTTCTCGTCACGGTGTTCGGTGTGTTTCACCCTTTTGGATCCTTACAAACTGCACCCTTACCGAAGCCGATCCAGTTGTAATATTATTCGTCATCCTAGGAACAGTCTGGTTCCAGATCCGACGAAAAAGGCGGCGTAACTTGCTCGATGCTGAGGCGGGTTCGAGGATTGAATCTCGCTCACGGCGGAGTAGTAGGGAAAAGGGGAATGGCCCTTACAGCGGGCTCTCCATGGTACGTTGGGATTCCCGTGATCAATGCTGTACCTATGCCTACGATCCCTTCATACACAGCCCGATCCCGTTGCAGACCCACCACGGCACCCCAAATACACACGGAGCATGGCTTCTTCACCATCATTGGACTCATCATACCACGAACGAGAGCGCCCCTCACAGAAGCCGCAGGCGCCGCGATACTATTGGGACCAACGATAACACACTGTGACACGGATGGCTGCGAACCCACTTTTTGCTCGCTTCGTTCCCCTTTTGTCGCCTTCTTCTGTCTATGTCACTTGTAAATCCGATTTGGTGCCTACTTTTTCCCTTTCTGTGAGTTTGCTTCCGCCGTGCTCCCTGATGTGCTCAGTATTGATTGTGCATGGTGACAGTGTGGCTTTAGCGTGTACGATATAACATTATTGTACGATTACTATAATGATCCTATCTAGCTCCAACATTCAATTCATGAACCTAATGACACGGCGCTTGCAGTATCAAGACATTATAACCATCAAGTGTTCACACAGTGCGCTTCCTGCCGCGCAACACTTCTTCATTTCTGGAATAATCTACTCCCGTCAACAGTCCAACGCCAGTCAAGATCGGGATCTTCCACTGCTCCAGCAGAATTGCAGCATATTCAATACAGAGACGAGGTTTCACGCTATGTTGGGATCTGGAAGAAAACGGCCATTGTTCCGAATCTCTCCAGGTTGTCACTCGTCAACTAAGTTAATACGGATTTGTGAAGTGTTCTCTCAGACACAAACCACAGTTTCCCTCGCTCATTTATCATACTTACTATTGCAACCGCATTTCTCATGCATCTCGTCCTCTGCCGAGGCTATGCGGCGTGTAAGAATTTAGTACTTAATGGTATATTCCCCCCGTCACATAACTCACCACTCAGCGGCTGAAAACCTGTAGTAACTTCGGGAGTTCTCCCAAGTCTGTAGGGGTTTCGGTGATCTCCTTGGGCGCTGCATGGATATGCCTGTCGTTTTCGATCATGAGTCGCTGAAGGCCAAATGGTATCTCTTTTCCCCTGTGATTCCTTCACCAAAGTCTGACGACTTTGCAGGAAAGCCCTCAATCCTTTGGACATCTCTGGGCCTACACGTCTGCAGCTTTCGATCACCTCCAGTTTCTCCAACGCATCGTGCATATGTGCACGAGCTCTGTCATTCGGGCCAGACTCATAGATCCCACTCTTGGCAAGGATATATTCTACGACGCTTTGCGCCGATCGTTGATCTGGGACAGTGTCGTGTCGTATGCCTGGCCCGTGGGTGGGCCTGTCGGACTTCCAATAGCCGTCTCGCAGGTGTTGCTCGTGTTCCGACGAGGCCCCTCTGTGGTTACGAGGGCTAAGTGCTTACTCTCGTGCAGCAAAGCGACGGCCATAGGTCCTGAAACGCTTCGCGGCCCAAGGTCATGGGGCGAGGTGGAGTCGATGCCGTAGAAAAAGATGATCCCGGCAAGTTTGGTTTTCCTTCGATACCCAGAGAGCGGCAAGCATCAATACTATACGGTACTGGGTACATTTGCGATAAGCGCCGTCCAGATTAGGAAAGAGCACGCGTCGCGAACGGCGTCTATCATACCTCTGGAGATCTCGGGCTTGATTACACATCCACTCCGTTACTAGTTGAAAGTTGACAATTTGCATTAGTTCTTATTCGCTTTGCATTTCTAACCCCTCGCGGAATCGCACAGAACGACCTTCCGGCATTCATCGTTTCACTTTGTTTATCGGACGACCATATGGTGCGTTCCCTGTCCCAAATGCATATGATTTTCGACCGTAGTGTGCGAGTTCAAGGTATACTCTGAAACCTGGAAGAATGGCTTTGTACCAATTGAAGATCATCACCGAGCTCAGTCTTTCGTTAAAAGGACGAAAGATAACGTCGATGAACGACAACAACCTCGAGCAACTCGAACAAGCTAAGATGTACTCCTTCACTCGCGCTTTTATATTGGTCGTTCTCCTTGCCTCTGGACTTGGTGCCTTCGCAGCTCCAAAGGTCCAGGCCAATAGTGGTGAGACCACTTCTCTTCGAACCTCCGACGCGTCACCTATTAATGCACGGATCATTGGCTTCAGGTAGCTTAGTTGCCCGCAGCACGCTCGTGTTCTGCGGCAAAGTCAACCCCTGCAACAAGAACGGTGCGAAGGCAACAATAACCCCGACAACCGGCCTACAGCGTCTGAGCCGCCGCCTACTACAAAGCCTGCGACTGCTCCAACGTCTGTGGGACCGCCGTGAACCCGTGTAACGAGAACGGGTGCAGCGGCAGCAGCCACGAGAACGAGTCGAACAGTCAGTGCGAGGCTGAACAGTACCGCGGCTGCTACTGCAAGAGCGCCTGCAACAAGGTTATCGACTCCTGGGCCGGCGAGGGATGTGAAGGGCAGAATGGTATCTGCTTGTCTGGGAAGTACAAGGGATGCCAGTGCCATCAAGAGGTCGACGCCATTCTGCATCATAACTGGTAAAGGGGGCTGATCAGAGTAGTTCCCAGAAGAGCTTCAAGTAATCTCCTAAGAGGCACGATTACCGACGCAATGTCAGTATATGTATTATTCATTAAAAAGCTTTTTGGAGCCCGAGTACATAGTCCTATTATCGCCTGTTAGTATATGTTCTCTCTTTGAAGTTTGTATAAAGTCTTTTCGTATACTATGTGCAAATGTCTTTACAATTGCATAGCCATCATCTCGTTGTGGCGCACGATTGTTTGCTTAGATCGCACTGACTTAACTCACCGGCAAGAGGCAAAATTGACATGATGTACATTTCTCTATACGTGTCAAACCCATAGGCTGATGTTGTTGCTGATGGGCGTATCAATGTGAGTCCGCGAAATGACTTTCAATGTCATTCAAAACCTGTTATTTTGACAAAAGCAGTATTAGCTAGTTTGTATCGTGGCACGTTACATAGGTAAGGATGAGACTTTCTGCATCCAGACAGTACACCGACTAGCTAGTGGAGCAGTGCATCGTGGCCTCGCACATGCTGGTCCGTGCATACACGACGGCACTATATATAATGTGCACATACCTGATGGACATCCATCCTACCCTGTCTGTCGCTGTCCTCTGTGTGTCAGCTATCGAGGTGTACGCCTCCACTGGTGACCTGCCTCTGCAGCCGACTCATCCCCTCTTCTGGTCAAGTTTGTCCTTACCAAAACCCTTGGGCACAACGCCACCTGTCATCCAGAGAATATCTCTGAGGAGCCAGTGCAGGTGGAGCCACATAGGATTAAGCATCGGCACCGTGAAGCCTGGTTTGTTACGGAGCAAGGGCTGACCTTCAAGTGTTTTACCGGTGCCGCTAAGTTTGGCGTTCATTGTTCTGAGAGTACTCAAAAGTTAGAGTTGAGAACCAGTCATCATCATGTTCTCTTAGAACTCAGATTGAAATTGGATAGATAATTTGGACAAGACAGGCTCCCCATCGCGTAGGTGAGGTGTTCACATACCAACATAATTCGTTCTAGAATACTCAAAAGTTAAAATTCTTGGTTCTGGGCGTATGCCCAATACCATCTGACGTGATCTGGTAAAAGGCTAACAATTTAGAGCGAAATAAGTAGATTACTTACTGTAGAGTGAGTGATGCACTACTTCTTGAAGAATCCGAGTTCGGGGTCGTGAAGAGAGGTTGAAGTGTGGACGCTGGAGCATTCTTTGACAAATTCTGGTCGCCGCTCATTTTGATTACTCAAGTGTAGAGAAGGCTCTCCATCAATTTCCTCAAGTAGCATGAACAGGGGTAGGGTGTATCGTGGCCAGGAGCAACTGTAGCCGTTAGTGTCAACTTTACTACTAAGTTCATGATCGACTGTCATTGTGTGTGCTCTGCCGTGTAACGGATATAGGTACTTGTAGTAGTAGTTATGTATATAAGTTATTGACCTATGTTGTCTCGTATTAAACTGGTTGTTCCACCCTCGCCAGTATAATATACACCACCACCATGAGTGTTGATCATGACGTCAAGTATGTACAGTCGCCTCTGTCATAACCCATAGGGGGTAAAACCCATACTCTCTGAAACCCCATAGGTTTTCGTGTTGACC
>JABCKT010000315.1:0-20506 GCA_018858115.1 Tephrocybe rancida
ACCGTGAAGTGGGGCAAGGTGACGTTATCCCAACGTCATTCAAGCCTTTTTTAGAAGGCTCCACTTAGGTGAAGGCGAGACCTCAGACGCCTACGATTTTCCAGTTAGCTGTAACCACGGTTTTGTCGCTCAGTTGGCCTCAATTCCGTTGGCCCTGCATTGAAATAGTCACGGAAACGTCAATTTATTCGCAAACCCTAAAACTTCAAGGGTCTTACAGGCGTAGGAACCGAGAAGCTATTTTCGATTTCGCTCATTTAAAGGGCACAAGGGGGCCGCAGGGGATCCGTCTCTTTGCGCCTCCCTCTGCACCACCTCTGCACCCTTCTTCATTTAAACATTATGGGCGACTTCGATAGAACCATCGGTATGTCCCTTTCAAACTTTGAGCAATGGTAAAGCTGACTCCTACCTCGAGGCCCTTTTTTACTCGGCATTTTTTGTAAGCTTCATTTCGATGTTCGCTGAACCCTCATTGATCTCCCTCGTGCAGTCAATACTTATATCTCTGGTGTCGTCATACTGCAGTTCGCATCGTACTGCAATACTCGTAAGTGTACTTTTGATAGTCTGAAATACGATGTAGTGCTTATGCGGTTTATATAGGAATCCGCGATCCGTCTTACATTAAGTATGCCTAATATGTCTTGAAATTCCCGTTCTCAGCACTCAACTCTTGATTCCAGATGTCTTGCTGGACTCTTGTTCCTTATCAATACGTTCCATTGTGCAGTGTAAGCCACCACGTAACTTGTAGACTTCCTCAGCTCTGATATTCATATTTGCAGAGCCATCTATACCGCTTGGAAGTACTGGTAAGCTCGGAACAGCCTGCCATCGTCGATGCATCTCATAAGTACCACGACAGTGTCGATAATTACGTCGCTCCTGACGCCCTCGCAGGTGTGTTGAAATTCATCCATCTCACCATCCACCCGACGAACAGTCTTTTATAGTTGGATTCTGGGGAAACTCTGTGACCCCTATATGTATCGCTATTACTGGGCTTATGGCCCATGTCTTCTTGACATACAGGTTCGTAAATAAATAAATCATCAGCATCCGTGATTATGTTGTCTTACGTCCTGCAGGTTCTACCGGTTGACGAACAACATAATCGCATTTGGGGTGTTTACCGTGGTGTCTGTCGCGGTCTTTGCCCTAGCGATGAGTGTCGGCGTCATGGGGCTCACAAACGGCCTTACTCTTCGCGACTTGTACGGGTCCTTTTTCTCGACAATCTCTCGCTAACTGCCCATCCAGAATACTCCACGATAGCCAACCCGTCTTCCAACAACTAGTTCGGGGCTGGCTCATCCTCCAAACCCTTCTTGAAGCGGGCCTCACCGGTACGTTTAGCGACTCTTTACCTTTAGTGTCATAATGATTTATTGTGCGCGAATCCAGTGAGTGTTGGCTACAGTTTGTTAAACTGCAAACCACCATTTATGGCGCCTTCGGAGAACTCGCCACTGGTTCGTGTAGTTCGCGGAGCGATCCAGTCAGGATTTGTGGTGTTTGTTTTTTCCTTCGCCGACCTGATTGCCTCCGCTGCTGGCCGCACCACGACTGTCTTTGCCCTCTTTTCCACACCCATTGCGCCCTTATACTCAGCAGTATGTTGTTACTACCTGCGGTTCGCTGACCTATGTTCTGATAAATTCCCGTGATGAAGCTTGTCTTCGATACCCTCCTCTCTCGCAGAGTTAGCCTTGGATCGCCGGACATCAACAGCATGCCCGGAACTGTGAGTCCCATCCGTAATTATTATTATTATTATTATTTCTAAACAGAATTTCTCGCAGGATTCTACTGGTATCTGGATTCCCAACTTGCCAAAGGTTACGACTGGGTCTGGAGTCAATCAGAGCATCAACCTCCGTAGCATTCATGTAAGGACAGAGGTGGATGTCAAGTCAGACCCAGAAGGCCGTCGCACTCCTGTAAAACATTCTCTCGATATTGAGTACGAGTCCCGAGATGAACTCGACAGAAAAACTCCCAACGTCATCTAATATTTCAGCCTGTTTGTGGTTCTTAGAAGGGTTAATTAAAATGCTAGAACAGCTCAATACATTACATATCTTCCATTCGGAAACCTCCCAAAGAATGTCGTACAATACTAAGCTATTAGACAAGACATTTAATCACTATCACTGTCGCTGCTAGAGTCGTTATCCTCCTCTCCATCATCGGTGCTGCTCTCATCGTCGCTCTCCTCATCGACCTTCTTCTTGACCGGGCCACCACGCATAGCAGCCATCTGTCCCGCAATAGTATCCTCATCGGGATCGGAGATTTCATCCTCTGACGGATCTTCAGTGGGGAGTGTCGATGCGTCCTCGATCTTGAGCTGGAAGTACCAAACAATCAGACGTTGAACATAGGTCACTTTATGAACATACAGTAATATCATGAGAGGCATCTTCATGGACAAAGCTATCACTGATAACTTGCACTTTCCATGTAAAGACACCAACGCTTTGAGGGGCCTGGAATTGGATTTTGTACGAGCGGTAGTCGCGTTCATGGTTGGGTTGTCCAAAAGGGATGTCGGTGATTTTCATCGGAGGAACGACGACGCGGTTAGACTTGTCGTCTCCGAGGACTATCCACCATGAGGGTTTGCGTTCCTAGAAAAGAGGTCAGGCAGAGTCCGATCGAACTATAATCGAAATATGTTCTTACCGAAGGCCAGTAGGGAGCATGCACCGAGCCGGGCAGGCGTTCTTCTGATGTAAGATCTTCAGTCTCCTTCTTGCCAACAAGGAACTCTTCGTCTTTCTCATCATTCAATCTGATGCGACGCTTGGTCTCGTCGACGTCAAACTCCTTTTCCTCTACGGGGTTGAATGAAGGGGGCGATAGTCTGAGTTTGACAACAAGGAAAACGATCGACGATGGGGTCACGATGCGTTCTCCAATTACTGCGGAGGCTTGGTTCAGCGATTGCTAAATTGACGATTAGGAGAGCAAAT
This sequence comes from Tephrocybe rancida, assembly GCA_018858115.1. NCBI lineage: Eukaryota > Fungi > Basidiomycota > Agaricomycetes > Agaricales > Lyophyllaceae > Tephrocybe > Tephrocybe rancida. Next base: position 2,979 of record JABCKT010000315.1, read on the forward strand.
TACCTTTGAAAGCGACATCAACAATTTCTGCACGACCCCATTTGGAAAGGGCTGTCCTGACGTCGAGCATCCTGCTGTCATGCTTCTCAATGAGGGCTTGCTCGAAGTCCCGAAGGTCGCGGGCTTTGGGTGCAAGAGTTGTAGCTTCGTCGAGCTTGATTCTAGGTAGCTGAGCGAACCGCATGCGTTCGGGGCCTGGAAGAAGAGCTTGCGTAATGTATGCATGCAGTCTCATGACAGCCACTGAAGGGGACAGCCAGTTGCGGGAGGTGGCAATGTTGAGAAGTGCGCTGAGCAGTAAAGGTGTTTGAAGAAGAATTTGACGTTGGTCTGGATATGATCTGTTAGGGACCGAGCTCAGTCGTAGAAGAAACTGGACATACCTGCTTGGAGGGCCGGGGATTGAATGTCAAGACGCAGTAGATGAGCGTAGAGTAGAATGAGTCCTTTCCGTCTCGACGCGTCATTCCCGGAAACCTTCCTAACTTCGTTCCACTTCAAACCTGCACTCTCCTCGATCTGTTTCTCAAGGGTATCCAGCTCAGGTAACGCTGACTTCTGGGAGGGAAGCTCCCAACGGAAAGCCTTGCCGAAAGTTCCCAGGACTTCTTCAAAGGTCGAATCTTCCTTCAGAGTCTTGAAGAATGCAGCTGCTGAAAGAGCGTGGATGCCGTCCTTGGTCTTTTGACGGCTGCCGAACCACCAGCGACCCTGGAAAGTGGTGAGTGGAGGAAATTGTATACGAGACAGTAGATACGTACAACGAGAGCAGGGAGGGCTCCTCCAAATACGATTCCGTAGAAACCAAGCACCCAGATGTTGTTCTTTCCTTCGACAATCCACTTTGGTATCGCAATACCCATAGAAACATCAATACGACCATCGGGATTGCCGTATTTCTCAAGATTCTCTCGGATGGTTTCGTCGGTGAGCCTATGACACGTCAGAATAGGTGAGGCACGGGTTCCTGCGGTACGTACGATTTATACGCTTTGGTAATTTCAACGAAACGATTTTGGATAGCTTCTATGGTTATATTCGCAGTTGCCTTGACCTTGTCCGGATGGCTGAGGATGGCTAAGTGACAACGCAGAACGAGATGTACCGAATACTTACTAGAGCTTGGAAAGCTTCTTGTAATGCGATTTAATCTCCTTTTCAGCGGTTCCCTGCGTACTGGGTCAGCTATTAGATCCCTAGGGGTCCAGGCTTCGGCTCACCACACTGATACCCAAAATCTCGAAGGGGTCGTATAATTTGTTGTCCACCTCAGCGTGGGCGACCTTGTATCCAATGTATCCCAGCAATGACCATCCAGCAATCAGGAAATATGTTCTGCATATGATATCAAAGGTTAGTCCAGCGTAAACTGAGAAGTAGACTTCACTTTTTGCTGAAAGTTGCTTTCGAGGCCCTGATCCGTTGACGTTGCTCTATACAGGGTTGACATTGACAGCCAGAGAGAGTTTTTTCTACGAAAGTTGAGTGAGACCACGCCAGATAGAATGCTTAGTTCACGTACTGGCAGATTTAAGAGACATGAGAGTTGTTGGAACGAGAACTAGGGCGAGAAAGGTGATCAGGAAGTAAGCAGCCATGTTCCCCGCCTCGTCATAGTGGTATTGAGCCATGGCTATGGCAAGCTGATGGATTTATGTGGCACAGTGGCCTGTATCCTTCTGTGGTTATAGAGAAGGAGAAAAAGAGCGCAAATGCCCTTCGGCGAGATGAACGGAGAAAGGTAAAGTCGGCGACGTGTTCGCTCTGCTGGCCAGAGGTGTGACGATCGCGTGACATCTGTCACTGCAGCCTCGATCTCGTGATCCCAAGTATTTCAAAACTTTCCCCAGTCCCCCATCCACTTTGATGCGCTTGAGGCTCCAAACGAAGGCTCCTCTGCCAGAATTGAAAGCTTGGTTCTCGCCACATCCTGACAATACTCCTGCTACCGTTGCCGAGCTTAAGCTAGCCATATGCCAACAAATTCCAGCTTTGAGAGCTCAGGAAGGATTGGGCAATCGTCTACTCCTGCTTCTTGACGATTTCGAACTCCTCGACGACAACCCTCTGGACGTAGTAAGGGATGGGGATTTCATACACATAAAAGCCTTACCTGATGCGCCAAAATTACCGGGATATATTCATTGTAGGTTCTCTAACTTCTGTCAAGTACATGTTTGACAAGCCCCAGCCTCATCGCCTGTCAAGAAGAGAAAAAGGGCTCTGTCTAATGAAGCTTCCTCTGTTCAAATACCCAACATTGCACCTCTACGGAAAAAGAAGAAAGAGTTCATAGTACAACCGTTTCCCGAGCCAGAATCGTCCGAGGAATCAGACTCATCTTCGAACTCAGCCTCGTCTTCCTCATCTTCCTCCTCCGCATCTTCATCATCTTCCTCGTCATCACCCTCATCTTCAGCATCATCCTCATCTTCGTCTTTGTCTTCGAGTCCGCCAGCGCGTCAACCTTCGAAACCGTCAAAGGCTAAATTAGGACAATCAGGCCTACAACCGTAAGTCCTTGGCATCACCTTGTTCAGCCGCTACTTCCTGATCCTATATTCACAGTCAGCACAATATACCACCTGGGTATGGAAAACCACAGACACACAGTCGCAACCTCCGCCGCCGCATCAAGAAGAAACACGACAAAGCCGCATCTTCCCAACCCGATTCCGGCCCTGCTCCTCCAAAAAACAGCTCCGCACCGAACTTAATACCGCTTGGTTCAAGGTCTGGGCAGACTGAGGGGCGTGCAGCGGATGAAGGGGACGAGGGAGATGCCGATGTCGACATGGCCTCGCCAGCGAAGCAACGGCAGGGAGTATCGACAATGAACGAGGATGGGAGCAGCATCATGATGTCCACGCTGCGTAACAAGAACAAGAGAAAGGGATTCAAGCAGTCCATGGCTGCACCACTACCGCGCAAAATCGTATTTGATGGCGAACCCGAGGCCAGTGGCTCTTGTACACCGCCGATACAGCACGTAGCGCAGACACTTATAGCGGAACTACCTGGTACTGGGGCTGTTGTACCGTGGCCGAGGCTAGTCCCACCCTCCGAGAAACAGGAGCGAGGAAAGCTGCCGCCGAGGATGTTCGTGACAAGTGTGGATGTGGAGGAGGGGGTGCACACCCAACGACAAAAGAAAAAGAAGCAGAAACAGAAGGAAGCGGCCACCCAGGAGGAATGGGGTACATACAAATACGAGGAGAGTGCGCAGGTTGAGGAAGATGTGCTGCTTAATTATCCGGAAGAGGGCACTAGTAAAACGGGAGGGTTGGACTGGGATCGCGCGGAGAAGAGCTGGGAAAAGTTCGCGGAGGTGACGGATCTTGCGCAATTAGTGGTGGAAGATATTGTTGGGTGGAAGGTACATTTCTTTGGCTGCAAGCTGAAGGCTCTCCCCGCTGAATGTGTATAGGAGCTCGCTCTCAACCCTCTTACATTCTCTCCGGAGGTCCTGCTCACTGTAGCTTCTGTCGTTCGTATGTCAGGCCCAAATGATCCATCGTTGGTGGCGGTTAGGACGTTTCCGAGGCCAGGCGGCTCAAATCCATCTCTATCTCACAGGCTTATTGAGCCTACCGAGGATGAGATGGTCGATTTGGATGAGAAGGAATACAACTGGTCTGATATCGCGTCGCTACAGTGGAGGATAGTCAAGTTGTAGGTAATAAATATGTGTGTAAGTGCAAGGAGGCATTCCACTTGGCATACGACAACAGCCGTCCGACTGATGGTTCAGCCTTCCGACTACGTGTGTTCTGTTTGAGATGTGAGGTTGAATTTCCTAAGGTCAACTAATTCTGCCACTCACTGGGAGTATGAGTCGTGTACACGACCGACGGGACACCATTGGCATCATAGTGGACTTTGGCGCCATCGACGAGAGTGCCCCCATATCCATTGATGACAGCCTTAGATGGAGCACGGCCGTAGAACTACAGAAGGCTGGTGAGTTTGTGTCGTATCCAGCAAGGAATGCTGCTTGAAATCACCTTGGCTTCGGGAGCAGCAAGAGCTAATGTAGCGAGGATGGTGGAGATGAGGATGGTGGTCTTCATTGCGACGAGTCAATGGATGGAGGTAGGTAAGCTGTGGATCTATCCTCCTTGAAAATCTTATATAGAATCACGCTTGGAATGTCTATACACTTGAGCAGTGTCGACCGCGCATCCGCCGATGCAGACAGCCAGATACAGCCAGTTCAACTGTCACAAGCAATTTATTGTACCTGAACTTGAGCTTGAGCAAGGCGGGTATCTGGCAGACAAGACATGTGGTGGGCACGAGGTACGTATTCGGAAGTAGACATCCGCGACATCGAGCGTGAGCAGTCCTGGACGGCAAACATTATATGTGGGTCAGATAAGTTATACTGGGGACTTCAAGGCATGTCTGCAAGTTACAATCAGAGCTAAGATAAGAGCATAGAAACAATAGAAGTAACGACTTGATTTGTGTGTCGATATGCAGCGATATGCTGGAGAGGTCTCGTGGGAAAGGTTTGGGAAATTGAGAAGAGTCAACCACTGTCGACCCTTGGTCGACTGCTATCGTTTGTGTTGTCACCAAGTCGCCACTCAGCTTGCGTTTCTCGATTGCTCTCGATGTCTGCTTCGCCCCGTCAACACAATCAGACATATCTAAAAAAACGTCAGGGCATGCGAAAAATTCTGGTTGACCCACTCTGACCCACCTTGCTCTCATCCTGACATTTGCCTGACATTGTTATTTTGGCTCACCTTAACCTAAGGCCCAGAGGCACAGGGACATTATGGCGAAACTCTGACAGACGTCTCATCTTTCTGTCATCAGTAGCAGGTTGGGAGCCTCTAGCGACGTCTCGGAGCTTTTGGACATATCAACCGCAGCCTGCCAGGCTTTCATGGGCTTTGGCTGTCAGACCCATCTGTTCCCAAAGTGCTCCTCGCTGACCCTCTGAGAAAGGAAAACATATTCTTGAGACTAGAGGAGGAATACATATCAGTCGTACTTGATTGGTATTTTTACGCGTTTGTCAGGACAACGAGGCAGCCTTGTTCCGTGCCCTGGCATCATGGTGTGTGAGCCCATCGCAAATCTACGATGGGCTGAGCTCGATGTCTTGCGAGAACAACAGTTCACCTTTACGGTCAGTCTGAGCACGTCGGCCTTCTGCCTGACTGCAAGCCGTGCATTCTACCGCTCTAGACAAGCCCCAGGGGCTCCAGGCAATGTTGAGGAACTTCTTCGATTTACCGCAGACGACGCATCCTAAATCATTATTCTTTTTTGGTTGATTATCTTTTCAGCCATGGTCTTATTCTCTTTCCGAAGGACCGTAGGAGAAGAAAGGATCGAAGGTTGGAAAGGTAAAGTGGGGTCGGACTTAGGATTAAGAGCTAACCCTTCTTTATAGTTATAAGTATCAGCATCAGACTTGTAGCCTTTAAGACTAACATGAAAACTGCTCAAAGACTGCTGATGATTGTTCATTTGGAGTGCTCATGTTTATCAACCACAAGCAGTCCTACAAATTGCAACCCCAGCATGGCTGTCCTGCTCTTTGCCAAACAGAGCCCTATTCACAACCCGGGTCACTGCAAACTTAGTAGCAGTCCACGCCGATTGGCCAGAGCCTCCTATCTTCCTCTGCATGCCCCTGAGCTTGGACCTGGGACTGGCCACTCACACAAGGGATTTGATATCTTTCCTGCATTCAGAACTGGGTTACAAACGGCATCAAACTTTCGCCGCATCTATAAGCGTTACATTCTATCTGCCCTTCACATTGAACCCGGGGGTTCCAGGCAACATGTTGAATTGCGGAACTTCTGAATTACATTGGCAGTCTCCCCTGACTTGCATGTGGCTATAAAGCCTGGGTATCTATGCTCATTGCAATAGCAACCTCCTGAAAACTGCACCCGCAACATGCCTCTCCCCTCCTTCCTCTTGCAAACCCAGCTCACTTCCAAAGCTGGATCAACGCAAAAGCAAACAATGAAGATTTTGTCAACGGCTTATGGAACTCGTGCGTCACCTTCAATCCCCTGTGTCCCTGTGTATTCACCACGATTCGTCGCACAGGATCCTGAACACCATGTTTCAAATCGCACGCTTGCAGTGGTCTATCAGTCCGGAGGTGGATCATGGGAATTGGAGAGACCGACCTTCTTGTGACAAGGAATATTTTCCCCAGCGCAAATGTCAAGTGGCAAAATATGTTCGAAGGGAAAGGTTATGGGGGCAGTCCTACCCTGCGACGATCGAACAGTTGAAGAAGTGCGCGGTGAAGCTCACGGGTGGGCACGGAGCCTGGTACTACCTCATCACTGCCAAATGCGATACGTGCTTGTTCTGGAAATTCCAAAAGTTCCACAATTGCCATACATATACAACCCATTTTCATCAACGAGGCTGGCCAAGTCGACTTCAACACAGCTGCTGGTCAGGTTCCGGCTTCCATCTCAGCTCAATATCCACTCATTAGTCATTAACCAAGAGGCGCTCGTCGTTCAAGTGTTAGCACACGTTCAAAACATAGATACAAGACTCGGAAGATACATACATACCTCGACCTATGTATACTTACATATGTCCTGATGTTGTATATGCAATTTATTTTGCAATTACACTCGACTTCAGTCTCTAGTTCGGCACAGGATTCAACGGCACGATAAACATTCCAGCTTCCATATCCTTGCTTTTCGGTTGCTTTCGGGGTGTTAAGATACCACGAGAGAAAGAGGCGGCGAGAGCATGCGGCGAGAGCAGAGGGTGTTAAAGTAATCAATTAAATAAATACTGTGACTACAGTCCGCCCAGATATGTAGCGCCTAATCCAACCGGTCTACCTTTCTGTAATCCTGAGGGACATCGTCACTAATGACCCTTCTAAGGCCCATGAATGCGGCCACGAAGAACATGAAAAGGAAGAACGCCGCGCGCCATGGGTACGTCACGACGTATATCTCCAATGCCGTCATTTTCGTGTTGAGATACTGTTCGTAAGAAGTTGGAAAAGTGTGAGGTAGTGGGAGTGAGAGTGGAAATGAAAGTGGAAATGAACGGGGGAGTTAGCAGAGAGAGACAGAATGAGAGGAGACACCTACCCTCGCAATCCGTTCGATGAGATTTTCCGAGTTCTTGTACGGCAGCTTTCCCGCCGCGGCGGCCTCGACGGCTTCAAAAAGCCCCATGCTCGACGTAAGTTTGAGCCTATGGTCGTCCACCTGGTCCCAATACACCAGTCTCTGCCAATCTGCCTTTAGCCTCCAAAAAAAAAGTTATTCCTTACATTCCGCTCACCTTATGGTCGGTGATGACAACCCTGACATCGTCCAAGTCTCCCTCTCCCTCCTTGACCACGACGCCATACATACTCTTCATCCAATCCTTCCACCGCTCCGCATCCATCCACGCCCACACCACCTCCTTCCCTTTGCCATCCTTCCCTGTCAGCCCACTTCCTCCCGTCCGCACCCTCCACTTCTTGCCCACTTCCCTCATCTTCTCTCCCACCTTCTCCATATTGGCCCCTCGAACGGCGGCGATGACGACCAGTGGTGCCTGGGGCGCGTTCATCACGCTCTGGAACGTATCCTGCGTGAGCTCTAGGGCTACTGGCAGCCGCTGGCTTAGAACCCAGGTGCGTATCGCCTCCTCCTGCTTGGTGCCGGAGGCGGGGACGACGCGTTCATGCAGGATGGAGGTTGGCGTACGCGAGTTGTGGTCTTTGAATGCAAGGAGGGCCCAGGTGCTTGTCTGTGAGACGCTGTACTGCGCGAGAAGGGCGGGGTCGGAGACGGTGTAGACCATGGGTGAACCGAGGAGAGCCGTCGCGGCGCGCTTGACCGTGTCCTGGGCGGGGTCAGTAATGGAGTTTAGAGCAGACGCAGAGGACGGCACATACGAGGATGGCCTCGTCTGTGTGGACGAATAGATATACGACCTCCTGTTCCTTTATTACGTCCTCCACCTCTGCTACGCCGATGGAACGCACGCCCTCTCCGCTCGCGCCCTCCGCAAACTTCCTCAGCTGGTCAATCTTTCGCCCGCCGTTGTACTCGCTCTTCACCCCTCCACTCGTCACATAAACGAGCGTGGGGTACCCCGTGACGCCGTAGCTCTTGCACAGCGCGCCATGGTCGTCGCAGTTCACTTCGACGATATTGACTTTGTTCTTCATGTGTGAGGCCAGCTGCCTCCATACGGGCGCAAGCTTCTTGCAGTGCCCGCACCAGGGCGCGAAGAATTTAACGAACATGGGGCCTTGGGCGAGGGTCTGGGCGAAGGTCGCGTCGGTGAGGCTGAGGACCTCGCCGGTTGTGTTGATCTCCGATTTAAGCTCGGGGGGGGGGGCATCCTTCTCATTGTCTTCTTTCTTTTGTGGAGGTGCAACTTTGGGAGCGAGGGCCTCGGCGTGGGTGTTAATGAAATCGTGCAGGTCGGGAATGTCCCTTGGGCCGTTGTAGTGGCCTACTTCCTCTCCTTTGTTGAACATCTTCATCGTAGGGTATGACTTGACATTTTTCTCGTTACATAGGTCTAAGTCGTAATGTCAGTGTAAGTGGCTCAGATACGATGCAAGCCGACGCACCGCCATGCATGGAACAATCGACCTGCGCCAACTTCACCTGAGGTGTGTCCTGTTCCGCTTCCTTCACCAATTGTTCCCATGTCGGCGCAAATGCACGACAGTGCCCACAGTAGGGCGAGAAGAATTCGATGAACCAGAGGCCGGAAGTTGTGAGGTCACTGAAAGTATCTGGGGTGAGAAGTGTCATAGCATGGACAGGGACGGCATTTGAGGCGACAGCGAGAGAGGCCAGGAGGAGTGATATTGGGAGCTCATTGAGTTTAGAGAATAAGCGCATGGTGTCGTCGAGAGCCCGCCCTCGATAGTTGGAATGAAGAAGTGGTAATACGTGGAATATCAGTGAGCACCGCTTACTTGATCACCGAACACTTGCCCGAAACTCTGATCTCAATTATATGGAGGCATATCCCTTTCCTCAATTCAGTGGATCGCGCTCACAGGTCCACGCTGCGCTATACACAAATGTCACCAATGCCGCTGCTGTGAGAAAGCGCATCATCGACGCGGCGACCGCATCGGGACCAGAGGGTGAGGCCGCACGAGATGCAGTGAACTTTGCGTATATCGACGCGCGACTTGTATGTCTCATTGACATCGATTTCAAGTCTTACTTTACGATAGTGTACTAGATTACAAGTCGACTACACCTTCAGACGGCGATCTACCAGGCGATGCTGGCTGAGTCGCAAGACTCGCTACGGACGCGGACGGTGCACTCGGAGATTATCTGGGCACTGAATCCGACGAATAACATTACCGAGGCATTGCGGCGGTATGGGATCTCTGACAAAACGACTGTGGTGATTGTGGTAAGCATGGACGGGGCCTCGGAAGATAAGTTGGGTGCTGGGATTATAGGAACGTTGAGTCCGATGGATGAACTAGAACGGCTTACTGACTGGACAGCAGTGCGGAAGGTAATGTGGCGTAGTGTTTGGGATTTTAAGTTGAATGCTAATAAATAATAGTATCACAAATTAGATGGATCAACTACAAAAGTAGACTCGATAGTAGTTAGTACAGTGGCGATGAAGAGTGTGAACTAGAATAGTACCCGAGTTATCCCGTGAGAAACCGAAAATAGCCGAGTGAAAAAAACATGAGCATGCCGAGTGAACGCGTTACTACTGGCTACTAACTTGCTAATAACCGACTCGCTTGGTCAATAGGGCCAGCGTTGTCCATAACCACCACCATGTTGCCTAAAGTGGCCACAACTATTCTTCATACCACTACTCGTGCAGTTACTTCTATACAGCACCAGTCTTATACCATCAGGAATGTTCTCCAGGTCCAGTCTTCTTCAAGTCCCTCTGCAAACACAAGTCTAGCTCCTTGGAACAGCCCAGGCAGCTCTCACTGGGGGAACAACGGCCCAGGTCCAGGCAGTGCAAAATATAGTGCTGGCAGCCGCTATAACGGATACACGGTCAGTGTCTCGGCCCCCCAACTCAATACAACTATTTTTTCGTTTACATTTCAACGCGATCACAGGGTGCCGGTCGTGCTGTCACTCAGGCAAACGCGACAATATCCTCCAACGACGGTTCGTTCTCTCAATCAGACGATCAGGAGGATGTTCCCACTAGACGCTCAACTGTTCAATCATCACGTCGGTCCCGTATCCGTAGTAGCAGTCTATCTATCCCTGCTCATAGTCGCAACGAACGCGGAGAGAACATTGGGGTTCTCAAATCTGTTCAACTTCATGCCAGGTCTCGTCACGCGTTTGCACCTCAGGTCACCCCAGCCACAGCCTCCATAGAAGACCCTGTACCCAGTAGTCCCCGCCCCGCCCTCGTTCGGCGCAATTCAACCTCGGCACCTCCTCCTACTGAAGAATTTGACCCCACCATCCCCGCACCCTCACCCCAGTCATCTCGTCGCAGTTCAATCTCGTCACCAGCCCTTCCTCCCACCGACCCAGCAGCACCTCAGACAGTCGAACCGCCTCAGCCGGCTAAAATAACACAACAACCTCCTCCATCTCCAAAGGCAGAAGTCTCGCATGCTACAAAGAAGCTTATCAATGCCCGCGACAGCGGCGACTCCAGTCGTGCTGCCGCCGCCGTCCGCGAGTTCCGTCAGACCGTTGTCAACCCTAGCGTCCGCGAGTTTAATGCTGCACTCGAGGCTCTCCAGGCCACCCGCCGCTCCGGCGAACCGTTGAACCTCATGCTCGACACGTACAACGACATGCTCCGCCATTCTCTCCTTCCCAACGTGCATACCTACATAAACCTCATTGACGCCCTCACCGCCCGTGACAACGAAGTTCACATCGCGATTACTGCTCTCGAGGGACGCATCAAGCATCGCATGCTCACCGGCTTTACCGAGATCACCTCTGAAGCTGCCGACCGCAAGCGTATCGAGGCACTCCGCCGCGAAGTCAACTTCCCCACTGCCATGACGCTATTCGAGGCTATCCTCAGCATTGGTGGCAATGATCGCCTCACGGCGCACACCTACACGAGCCTCATACGTTCTTGTGCCAACCACGGCAATATTGACGCCGCCATACATATCTTTGCCCAACAGGAGCAGCGCGAGCAGCTTCTGCCCAGTCCAAGGAATTTCACAGAGTTGATTCGCGTCTACGCCAACGGCGGCCAGCTTGAGGGTGCCGAACAGGTCTTTGAAGAATATCGCGCTGCCCTCAAGCGTGGCGAGGTACATATCGTCTGGAACAGGGAAAACTTCGACACACGTCGTAACTCCCTCCTCGCCTGGAATCAAATGATTGAGACATACTTCCGCTTCGACAGGGCTGACAAGGCTGTCGGGCTCGTCCAGGAGATGCTCGATGCGGAGCCAGACAAGATGGGGCTCGTTGCAGACCCACCCCAGGTCTCCACCGCGACTTTTACCACGGTGCTTACGGGCTTTTGCCAGACGGGCGACGTCGCAACGGCCGTCGTCTGGTTCGACAGGTTGCTAGCGCAGAAGAACACTTCCAAGGACCCCTACGAGCCGCTAGGTCAAGCATTGAGGCCAGATGATGTCGCATGGACTGTCATGCTCGATGCCCTTGCTGTCAAGGGCATGGTGAACGATATCAACCGCCTCTTTGTCATCCGCCTCCAGGAGAAAGGGGCGGACATTCATAACACCCATCGCTATGTCGTCTACGCAGCGAATATGGCGCACCTTGCGGAGATGTCCGACGAGCACTTCCTTTGGTCCCTCGACTTTTTGCAAAATCACGTCCTCAACACTCCTAAAATCAAAATCAAGCACCGCACCAGCCCCACCGCAGACATCGCCAGCGCCTACCTTGACCGTAAGATGTACGACAAGGCCCTCGCCGTCATCTCTGCCTACTTCTCCTCGTGGCTCGTAGCCTCCACCACGTCCGGACACGACCTCGGTATCCCCCCTCCCATCATGGAGGTTCAGGGCGTCTTGCTCAAGTTTGCCGAAAAACTCTATGAAGTCTCGCAGGGTTTTTTACCCTACACCGTCTCGATGGAGCTCGCCCGCGTCGCTGGTACCGTCCGCATCACGCTACCTAGTTCCTATACACCGTTCTTTATGCACTCGTACGGCCTTGCACGCGCCTCTAATACTCTTCCCACCGACATGACGTTGCGCGACTGGGAACTGCTCGTTATGGCCGCCTCTGAGCTTGAGCAATTCGCCGACTCGCCGAACGCCCCGCAGGCCACTGTCCCCGATTATGCGTTCCAAGGCCTTGTTTCCCTCCTCCGTGACCTCGCCACTTATGGTGTCACCTTTGGAGATATGAACAGCACACTCATCCGAACGGTCATCCTCCAGCTCACCCAGCGCTTAGGCATGGAGAACTTCATTGAGCTCTGCAATGAGACTGGCTTTACCAGTATCGTCGATAAGCCAGGCCGAGTCGCCGATGCCCTCCAGCAGGCCGTTGACGACCCCACGGACGTCAGCAGTAGTAGCGACTCCGGTTATGCCTCTCAAAGCACTGGAGCCGAGCCACCCCTCCGTGTCGACGGCTACCTCTCGAAGACGATCCAAGACGAACTCAGGCGAACTGGGCTCAGAGATGAAGACCGGCTTACCTCCGCTATTGCCAAGTTCCGCATGGGCGTCGAGAAGGAGCGTGCTCCCTCGCCAAATACCATTAGCTTGCTTATCCAGAATCTTGGGCGTGCTGGCCGCACTGAGGAAATGCACTATGCCTACAGCGTCGCGCAGCGCGTGCTCGCGGGTCTGGAATCAAAGAAGGAGTGGCAGACAGAGGCGTGGTTTGATGTGGAGAACGCCATGGTCATCGGGCTCGCGCATCATGGGGACGTGGAGAGCGCCCACGTGCATCGGATGCGTATTTTGCAGCAGGGCGGAGCGCTCAACGCCGATGCGTATGGGGCACTCATTTACAATGTCAAGGACACGACAGACGATGCTTCGAATGCACTCGAGCTCTTTAACGAGGCGCAAGCCCATAATGTCCCGCCCAACGGATACCTGTACAACAACATCATATCGAAGCTGGCTAGGGCACGCAAGGCCGACTACGCGATGGAGCTTTTCCAACAGATGAAGGCTTTGGATATTTCTCCGACGAGCGTAACGTTCGGCGCGGTTATTGGCGCGTGTGCCCGTGTTGGTGACGTGCATTCGGCGGAGCTGCTGTTCACCGAGATGACGCAGGCGCCCAACTTTAAGCCTCGTGTTCCACCGTACAACACCATGATGCAAATGTACACCACTACTAAGCCTGATAGAGCTCGCGTACTTCACTTCTACCGCGAGATGCGCAAGGTCAACATTCCTGCTACTGCCCACACGTACAAGGTATATCTTTTCTCTATTCCATGTTAGCGAATTTCACCTAGTGACACACCATCCCAAACAGCTCCTCTTGGACGCCTACGGTTCTATCGAGCCTGTCGACATCGCTGAAATGTCTGGTATATTCCGGACGCTCGAAACAGACAGGAATGTTTCGGTGCAAGGCACACACTATGCCTCTGTTATCAACGCACACGGGTGCGTCTCCAAAAACCTTCCCGCTGCCATCAAAGTCTTCGACAACATGTCCATCGCCCCCGATAACCTCGTCTACGAAACGATGATCAACGTCCTCGTCGTGCACCGCCGCGCGGATCTCTTCCCCGAGTATATCAACAAGATGCACCTTGCGGGCATTCACATGACGGCCTACATCGCCAACTCATTGATCAAGGGTTATGCACTTGTCGACCGACTACAGGAAGCACAAGAAGTGTTCGAGTCATTGGAAGACCCCCCCGTGGGTGTCGCAGCGCCGAATAACCACGCGCCGCATTCACCTGCAGAAGTGTCGCCTTTGGTCGATCAGAGCTCGCCTGTTTATCGCGAAGTGAGTGCCCCCCCCCACACACCACCAAACCATGAACAAACTCATCATCTATCTTTTAGCCATCAACGTGGGAGGCGATGATTCGCGCAGAGCTCGGTGCAGGTAACCGTAATGGCGCTCTCGCCCTTCTGGAGCGCCTAAAAGCAAGGCAAGTGTTGTTTGTTACAACCCTTGGCCCCACTAACAATTGTTTCCAGACAATACCCCGACGCAGTTTACAACCGGATTAGTGGAATTTTAGTGGATCACTCACAGGTGCCACTATGATTTTCTTTTCTGTTCTACATGCATTGTTATTTTCCTGTCTTGTACTCTCACTGACACCTGTTACTTATCATCATGTATTATTATCTATCATCATCAACTGTAGTACTAGATAGAGTATATTATCATACATACAAGCTGCATTAAAGTACCTACTGCATAGTAGTACTACCACCACTCATCTTTCATTGGTGTATCCTGACTCATGTAAGAGGAGAGATCTCCTGGAAACTTGAACAGATGTCAGATATACCCTTGTCTAACTATGGGCCATCATTATCCCACAATCATGTGACAATACATTAGTTTCTAACTCAGGACTTCAGCTTTAGCTGTCTATTTCAGACCTCTGTGCTTTGCCTGTTTTAACAGCACCTTCAAAGCAAGGTCATCACAAGCCCAGCTCTCTCCTCAAACATTTGGTATCCTCACCACCTGCCACACCTTTGATGCAGCTAATGTTTGATGCCAGGTCCATGCCCCTTCAATGTTTGTATCTGACCAGCCAACATTTGAGCCCATGCTTATAGTATGCCCACTGTTACTTATGCCCTTACTGTTACCACTCTTCTACCACACCTTACATATATGTCAGACACATACATACTAACAGTGACTATTAGTATATATATTCAGTATTGAATTCTCTGTGTAGCTGGAATGTATTGTAGCTCTGATAGTCAGTTGTAACTGGTCGCTATCAATGTGTGACTGCAAGCAACCAGTCCCTATCAGTCTGGTTGCAGGTCTTCAGATTTCTGTAAGTTAAGCAACCAGTCATGGTCATGGTATACCTGTGTGCAATATAAAATTCATCGAGAGTGTTGATGAGAATTTAAATATTGGTAGTAATGTGTTTTCACTCATAGAGGTGATGATATTGATAGAAGTCCCTAACTGTTTGTTGTACAGCCAAGTTACCTTGCTGATACTGTCATTAAATGAGTACAGAGGGGTGTTGTTGTCATGGGATATAGATGAGAACCCGAACTCCATGATGAGGGTGTGAATAACATTGTCCTCACAAGTGAATGATCCATAGACATCCAAATCAACCAATATAAAACTCTTAAAATGAAATATAAGTAGCACTGTCAAGTTGGAGATGACTGCATCATTATCTCTTAGTATGTCAAAGAATTGGCATGCATTGGGTATGAACAGAGACACAATACACACTGAGCAGTGGTAGAAGGTAGTCCCTACTAGTGCCCTGTGCGCAGTATTGGTCTGCAAAAGGGACACCAGTGAACTCACAGAGGCCCATTCATGGATCTGATTCACAATCTCCATGGGCATCACTATTAAAAGGTCTTCTCTTGCTATTGTGTATATTAAATATGGTCTTTCATTCTATAATGCATCACACTCACCTTTTGCTTGAAATACAGTCTCCTCATCTTCCATACTGCAAGCTAGTTCTACTTCATGATCAGCTTCCAACAAATGAGCCTGTTGCAATTGGTGTATTGTAGCTGCTGCCACTACAGATGCCAAGAGTAGTCCAATGGCAACTATAACATAATGATTAAAACTTGGTGTCATTGCAAGTTATTATATATTCAGTCTGATGATACTGTGCTTCATGTCCATATTACTACTTGGAACTGGATACAGTTATGAGTTATTTATATTGTAAAGTTGATCAGTGTGGTGTCACATACAGTGTCTAAGATGAAGGTCAGTCATCAATTCATGATGAGCCTGCAAGCCTGGTGATGTAACTGTGGTTGTTTGTTTGTTTATGTGGTCTGATGGATAGATGAGCTGGTCCAGTGCAAACTCCTGTTAAGAGTATCCAACTTGGGTCAGCATTGCATTCAAATGTATGGTCAGCACTACATGGATTAGGGTGATGTAATTCAAATATCTGTATACTTGGATAGTGTTGCAGTTGTGTGGTGTCAGTCTTACCCCATCATAACAGCAGCGATGCATCTGAGATCCTTGTGGCTGACTTGGGTATAATATGCATGTGTGTTCTGTGACTTCTGTTGTCATATATTGATATGTGGTGTATCAGGCCATGTTCTGATAGACCTGTCTGGTCTAATTAGACTATAACATTGATGGTGAGAGTTCATGTGTCAGTGGAAACAACTGTCATACCATTGTACAACCTAATGCAAGTTCAAGTTAGCATGTCTATGAGCAGGACTGTGATTGTGGCAACCATTCATCAACAATATTCACTTATATAAAGGTTCTAGATCCGGTCCCACCGGCGTCCGCCAAAATTGTTGAATGTGGACAGGATTCACTGCTTAATCAACACTCCACAGTCAGTATCAAAGGTCAGCTGGATACAAACTTCTACATTGAATACTGCTTTTTCCACATGAGCAACTAATGGGGATGTATGACACTCTAACCTAATCTGTGACTCTAGGGTACATGTCCAACATGGCATTTGGGTCTCTTCTTTGTACAATTTAATGTGCTAAACCAAATGATTAGGATATGAGTCTTGAATTTTACAGGCAGAAGAGCTTCAAACATCAATGACAGAGAATTATGGATACATATTTGTGGGCCATAATGCCATGCTGAGGGTGGGCAAAGATTGATGGGACACTTTAGTTTATTGTATCACATAAGATATCAACTAACAACGCACACATAGCATCCAGGAAGTAAGGTCTGTAAAAGATGTCAGATGATGATCAAGATCCGCAACAACAATAGGACAATACTTGTCACGGTTCACCTTTTTCATCCTATCTAATCATTATCTCATCTTATCAAACAGCCATTATCTTATTCAGTAGCGTAGTAATCACTATTAGACACTAAACACATTGAATACAGCAGGCAAGGGTAGCTGACTGATAGCCATGCATATACCGCATGTATGCCACTACTATCAGTCAGTGCCTCACCTGCACCACATTATTATCACTAAGCGCCTCACCATAGCCACACCTTTATCAGTCAGCGCCTTGCCCAGTACACATGGCAGGCACCTGTAGGTAGACACATGTACACTCATATATATACTAGTAATATATGTCCCAGAGTTCTCATTCGAGTTCTCTTGGGATTTGCCGCTAATAGCGCGAACACCTAAGACTACCAGAATAAACCTATCTTTGCTCGACGCCTTCTCGTGGGAGCCCGTTGATGAGTTCCTCCTCGTTCTGAGCCGGAATTTTAGCGGTCTGCTAATTTTCGCAGATATGTTCTTTAATATCGATATGCAATCAAAGTGATCAGCGGCACCTTGGTCATCACTAAATCAGGTGATTCAACCTTTGGAAAACCTGACGTGACATGTCGGCATCACGTGACACGCCACCGCCTGACGAATATTCGCTGGCCGCTCTTATCGCTTCAAGAAAATTTTGCATA
>JABCKT010000316.1:0-20412 GCA_018858115.1 Tephrocybe rancida
AGCCGGATCGAGCGAATTTATGCGGAGACGATTTGGCTTGTTTTCGCTCGTATCGGCTCGACGGACTTTTCACTGGGGTTGAGTGGTGAGGGGGATATATGATGACAACCTTGCCATACCTTTATCTCTTTGGGCAATGGGAGCGAGGGGGGTCGACGTTGGCTTAAACTCATTTCAAAGTATGGGGCAAAGGGTTACGAGGAGTACTGACGTCACTCGTTGTTTCTGAACAGGAAAATAGAACCAGGCACAACTGTACAGCCACAAAACAGAACTCTGAACGCGTCATTCTTTCACCTTGTTCATTCTTTCACCTTGTTCATTCTTTCACCTTGTTCATACGGCGCTGCCGCATCTCAACAGCCACCACAGGGACATGGACTCACGGGTACCATAACAATCCATAACCGTAAGACCACGCGTGGTAGCCTCCTATTTTTCCATATCCATCGTTTCTATTCAGCTCGCTGCTCGACATGCCTCGCGTTTGCACGGAAGTTCCTTGAAGTTAGCGCCTTCTCACCCCTCTCTGGATTCCTCCGCTGGATACTGACCAGCCTGCCAAATTATCCTTACGGTATTGTTCAAGAGCGTAGTGACTTTTCCTGGAAATGTTTTGGACCCCCTCGATACTGCATACTCGACTGGTAGTTGTCGCAATTGGGTCTAATATATTATCGACCGTGTTGTACCCCTGTTGCTGGGTTGTTGGTGGTTTCCTGCCACCATCTTCGACACGCTAGAATAACCATTAGCACCACTGCCTCAGCGCTCTCACAGAAACCCACTACTCCTTAGCTTTATGTTTTCCCCATCGTTTTACAAGAATCCATCCTTCTACAAACGTTACGACTTTGTGCTGGCAATGCAGGTACATCTCCGTAACCTCGATTCAAGGTAACAGCTTTTCTTCTTTACTCCACTGACAGTAGCTGGCTTCGTCCACCGCTCTATAACAGGCAGATTGTGGTTGATCTACTCCCATGGACTCATTGTCGCACCGCCGTCCTGCCCATCCACATCGACTTTTTTTCTAGGCACTCACTCCCAAAACAGTTTTGCGCGCAGTCTGCTCTTTGGTTCCCAGTAGCGCGACGACAGATACATCCGAGGGAATTGAGCCATGAGCGTGACTGGTGAGCAGGAGAAGGACAATTAATCACCGGGATCATGGACATAAAAGGTCCGCTCCTGCATCGCACATCCGTTTTAACTGTACTTATTTTTGAGGCAGCCTCCACACTACCACACGAGCACTATAACATATGGAGTGTCCCCCCGTGCAACCGTGCACCACAGTATTTCCTTTCTCAGCAGAGGGTACCTGTACCGGAATTGGTTCGACTCCCCCACACACGCGGGGTGTGGGTTCTCAATTCAGGATCCTGCACCCCACCTGGATGCAGTGTATGAAACACCATCCCACACCATTATCACTGCCTTCCTTCCCTTCCGGCGACTATGAGATTTCCCACCTTCTCGACCTCCCCTCATCTTTCGTGCTTGCCCATCGGCTTCGAGCCCCATCGATATGATAAATCCCGTATCCGGATAGAGGCTCCCTACTTCGCTGCCATTTTCAAGGCCTCATCCTTTCTCTTTCGGGTTACCCATTATGTGGGATGTTATTCTATCGTCCTTCACCGTCTCCGAGATCTCGGTCGCGATATCCCCATGTTCCGAGTTATGTGTTCACGCGACGGCGAACCTCTGTCAATACGGTTCATCTATCACTTCGGCCCGTTCACGAGTGGATATCATATATGGATCCCTATCCCATGCTCCACTGCTGCCCACGGACCTCCATTCGCTTATGATGAATGCTCGATATTTGCTTTCTGCAGCTTTCCCAGCGCCTCCGTTGATTATTTCCTTATCCGCCAGGGTACACTCTGCCCCACCGGACTCGGCGCGGTCGTGGTCGCGTTTTTTTCGAGGGTGTTTTGGGTGCGGTCCCATGTCAGAGGCATGAATGTCAAACGTGGGTTCCTCTTTCTTTCCCTGGTCTTAACAGCGACTCACCATCGGCTTAAAATGCGCCCCTCTATTAGTATTCCTCAGAAATCTGAGCTGGGCCATTGAGATGACTTTGCTCTTGATTAGCTGGTAAGCCATCCCAATGTTCGTCAAATTGGGGTACTGATGTTCTCTCCTAGATACTCACCATCCTAAGGTGTATCTTCCAGACTCAGGCGCGTATCCCTCATCTGAGTGGGGAATCGAGACCCGGCTGCGAAGCGACACAAGGCGGAAATGAGGCGGTGGGGTGTAGAAGGATGTACATTTTATGTGGTGTTCGATTTGCATAATGCTTCCACCCGTCCGTAGAAACAATCAGAAAAACAACCTTCACAATTCCTTATCTGAGTGGAGCAGCCCAGTTAATCTCCTGCAAGCAGACGGCTGTAGGGAAAGCCCAACTAGCGTTATAGCGAGTATATAAGATATGTGGGGAGTCAAAAACCGCTCCTCGCGAGCTGCTCAATAGTGGCGTCAGAGGGAATGAAAGCGATAGCCTGGTATTAGCTCTGAGTTATATGATGTCGCTGGCCTCAGAGAAAATAATATATTCTACTTCGTCACCTTCACATTCATAGACTGGGTGTCGAACCACGCAATGAAATCTACGTTGGCCGCACAGGCCTAGTCTCCCATGCCCCCGTCGTATCCCTTACCCGGGGGTTCGATATGGAGGGTTCACAACGGTGTGCTCCTGGTGCGCGGGGTGATTATGATTTGAACTGAAAAATCGATCCTCAGTGGGGCGTCGAACTCCAGGTGCCCCACCTGCTTGTTGGTTGGTCAATGTATTGATTCAGACTTCAGATATTGACACGTCCTAGCCTGGTTCCTTCCCCGGAAAATAGCGATTTCCTAAATGACTTGCAGACTTAAATCAAATGTGGGCGGGGAGAGTCGAACCCCCCATGCCCGTGGGTTACCTCGAGACGGATTCGGAATACTGTCTGTCATGTGTAGACAGGGAACTCGAACTGTTAAGTCCCGAAAGTCCAAAGAGACTCTGAATATGAATTTGTTCACGTTGGATCGACCAAGACATGCTTGGCTACACACAACCCTAAACCTCGACGCAAAAATGTTGATATACGAAACGCCCTCTCTTCGATCGGGCGTCGAACTCTAGCCCCACAAAGACAACACGCCCTTCACCAATGAGCCCCACAGGCCCTGAATATGGCCGACAATACCGCACGTGGACCGGAGAGTAGAACTCACAGCCCCTAGAGGAGACCGCGTGCATCTGGCGGGATCGGCGTGTGAATGTAGACCGATAACCAATCCCTCCACGGAGACAAGTCGCGAGTGCCATTCCTTCCACCGCACGGCTCATCGTCACACATCCACACTCCCTCTAGCTTTCCGTTCCATCTGCCTTCGCACGCGATAGATGCACTAAGAAGCAGGATGGCGCTGCGGCAAGTTTTGCATGCCGCCCAACGAGACGAAAGTGACCCTGTGTAGGTGGGTTCAACTTCCCAGTTCCCACTATGGTAAACAGGTATATTGTTTTGTCAAATTGCTGTCCCGACGCGAAATTTAATTGACAGAGACGTTACGCGGCCGTTAGTAGATACGCAGCCCTCCGGTCTCAACCCGAACTTTTACTACACCCGACTGTTGTCTTTTACAGGCTATTCCTCCCCTCTGAAGATATTACTCAGATCGTTCCCGAATTAACGCCCGTAGGATGATCAACCTAATGTATTAGCGATGCTACGGTGAGCGGTAGTAGCCCGCGATAGCGACGAGTATACCTTATGATCACAACTAAGTAACAACCCTACGCTTCGTCCATAGGTGGGTCCGTAGAGATCTATGAGGGTCCTGCCGTTAGCTATCATTAGAATAAACGCGTGCGTAAGCGTACCATAATCAATGACTTGCCAGCTCGACGATCATGGGCTTAGGGAGACCCCCAAGACTCGGAGTGCAGTACGGCCATGGCTGGTGAGAGGGTGGTACTCGGAGATCCTCGTGGAATTGTCTCGAACGACGGCCGGAGAAGGACAGCCGGACACATCGCTGAGGTGGGAGACAAACGGCAGGAAAACCTTATGAGGAGACATGCCAAGTCACATCAGGGATGTAGATGGCCATGGCGAAACGATGACGGAAAGTCGTCCGCTGGAGTTTGGCAACGGCGATGAGAAAGAGGGCAAGGGCTAAAAGAATAAACACATACCAACACACCTGGTAGATACGACAACATACGCGAGGTGTAAAGCTCAATGTTTGATGTGGGTGGAAGTGGAGGGCAACGGCAGAAGAGGAGAAGGGGTTCTAGATCTGTCATGGACAGGTGGTCTGGTGGTAGTTTGTCGTCATACATCATCTGAATTCCCAAGTCTAGTCCAGTAACAGGACTGCTCAAATACTCATCACACTGCTGCCATATCTATCCAGATGATGATCCTGGGGCAAATTTGATACGTCACGAGTCGGTAGAGCACCAGTAAGAAAAAGAACAAGTGGAAGAAAGAAGCAAGGCACGACTGGACAGCCACATAACGTGGATTCATCCGCATTCGGCGCCATCGGACCGCGAAATTTTGCTCTTTTTCCCCAACCACACATCTCACTGCATCCCGCTCATTCATCGTGGCTCATCCTCCTTATTATTCAACGCATCGGGCTTATCTTGTGCTCTTATGAACCCCTTTCTCCTCTTCTGACTGCCCAATATGTTCTGGACAGCACCGACTCCGAATACTACGGCTGGAGGCTGCCGCGTTGTGCTGGCTCAGTAATTGTCGAATCGGTGCCCCCGAACCCCGGCGGCGCATTCACAGCTGTATTTTCTACGTACATAACTCGGGTGAACAACCGTGACTGTTCTTTTTTGAACACCCGTGCAAGGTTATGTCTGAAATTGCTGCCGCTTGATAATGTGCTTTTTCGTCCTGTTTCTATCAATCCTCAATACCCAGATCACGCAGATCTTTAGCTCGAATTTTCTTAGGCTCCATTATCGAGCAGTGCCGCATCGCCGAAGGGACATATCTCGTTCTCAATCATGAGTCCTAAGGATCTATTCGGGCCCCACCATATACAACGTTCTGCTATCGGGTATTATGCCACGCCCCCAACTGGTGCACCTTAGATCTCGTTATTTCTAAGCACTGCTACCAATTAATTGACGCAGAATACTGATGCCTCTGAGACACATGCACGTTATGTACACGCAGTCGACTAATCTCCGTGAGGATGGGTTCATGCAGCCTTTTACACGGGTTCGACACCGAAGCATAAATTCTGATCAGCTTGTGTTTTTGACCTTCGAGCGTCAGGCCTGTCTTCCTTAAGACCTTTGCTTGTGTCGTTCAATACAGAATCAACGTTAGTAGCATCTGTTCTCTTGTGATTTATGCCGACACTGAGAGACACTATGCTTCAGTATGTGCCGGACTTCGCAGAGAAGACTACTTGATTGATAAACACATATGGGGCTCAGAAGGAGAACAACAAACGTGTTCGTAGTGATATACACAACATCTACTAAGAGAGACTCCAGATCTGAAGCAGATCGAGGGAGTCAAAAGTTTGCTTCATACTTACGTGCGTAATGGCGGGTATTTCTGAAACGAGTGAACATTGCTTAAATGATAGGGAATACGTGCGGAATGACCTTCGAAAGAAGTCAATTGGTCTAAACCAAATTCACGGTTGAATATCGCTGCCGGTCGTACACAGGCGCGAGGAGCTGACAGTAGATCAGTATATACCAAAAGAGAACAAACCACCACATCGCATAAAACGTAGCGAGATGCCCCGAGATGCAGCCCAGCCTTCTCGCAAATATCTATAGTTTTATGATGCTAATTATCGGGATAGTCAAGGAATGACAAGTGAAATACGCACGGGCCGTGGGCCTGACATAGGATGACAAAAGCTTCCAGGCCGACATCGCACCTGGACTTCAGATTCGTTGAGACCAGCAGCAATTCAAACGAAAATAGATCATGCTCACAACATTCGTAGAGGCCGAAAAGTCGCATGTTCTATTCCGGTCAGCGAGGAGACACCTGATCAAGGAGTCTATCAATATGCAACTGTGTCCCGAGTAAACAGCTTACGGTTTCATATGTTGCCATATAATGACTGTAAACTGCATCCAAACCTGTTCGAGGTGCACAAGTTCTGGGAAAATCGTGTCAGCATACCCCGAACGGAAACAGAAGGAAACAGAAAAGCTAAATTACGCTCGCCAGTATACAGCGGGTGCAGACCCAGCCTGAAAGGTCGAAGAAATGGGTGGAGATGTATGCTCTAAGCCGTGAAGATTGAAGGTGTGCCTGTAAAGCCATGTCAGCCTTGTTAGGAGATCCACGGGGTGGTGGAACGTACTTAGGCCAAAGTAAAAACTCGCCTGACGCGAATTACAGACTCAGAATCCATCCTTTGCCGCCACCGTGTCTCATGGCCTCTCTGGTAGCGCCCATGAAGATCTAGAAACGTTGACGAGGTTAGCTGGCTCAGGAAGTTATAGCGCTGACATACAATATTACCCTCGTTCTTCTCCCGCACGACGTTTGATGTGATCTCTAGGAGCAGTAGTAATGTGAGTCAGAATAGCCCAAGAAAGCGACGAATATGTACTTGTACGTCGTAGGCACATCCAGCGGCCGCTCTTCATGGTCGATGATTGTATTAGTTGAGATATAGAGATGGCACCGTGGGTTGACCAGCATCAGAATACTAATGCAAGCGCAGACGTGCTATAAACGATACCTCACGCCTGCTTCGTACTCTGGGCCTACTCAGGAAGCGAAGGGGGAGTGTCGCATATGATGAACCAATGTGTTGAGAAAGAAATGGGAAGAACATACCGAAGAACACGCCAAATTGAATCTCGGAGTCTTGCGAGGATATTCTACAGCTTCGCGAGGAGTCCTGTCATGGAAGTTCCGGTGAGAAAATGGAACGATGACCAAAAAGAACGACTGCATACCAAGATACAGGCTGAAGTCCCTTCCTTCATCAATGATGCGGGGCGGCGAGTACCAGTGCAGTAGCAGAATGACCATAGGGACCAGACACCGTGTCGCGAGTGAAGAAAGGCAATGGATTCAGTCGGAAAATTGGGAGGCACACAGTGAGTGATGGGAGTAAGGAAGGAAGAAAGAAGGGGCGAAGAAAGGGCTTCCATTTGTATGGCGTGTTAACATGGTCCATACGTGATGGGCTCTCGTCAGGGCACTAAGCCCCGTGGACCGTGGGGCCCTGGCCAGCCTAATCTTTAGCGACCTGGGAATGAGCACAAGGGGCGCGAATGCCGCTCCCAGGTGTGAGCCGGCAGCGGTGGAAAGGTGAAGGAGCCTGGAACATCAAGTGGCTGTAGATATGCATGAACTTGGTCGACGAACCGTAATAGCACGGAGCTGGGTGGTAGATGCCGTGTTGAAAGTCAATATAGGCGCAAGGAGGGTTAAAGTAGACGGAGATGTGGTAGGACGAGGATCCACGAACGAGCTTACAGGTGCAGCGACAGGGAGATGGCGTTGGTGAGTAGCCAGGGAGACCCAGTCAACCGTGGCTATCACGGGTAAAGTGTATTATGTATTTGATTTAGAATTTAGTTGTGGGGTTGCAGCGATCATCGATACGAAGGGATCCAGTGCCTGGGGAATCGCATGAGCTTGGAGAAAGAAATAAGAAAATGTGATGGTGGAGTTAACATCATTATCTTGTTGTATGGTAGAGGTGTGAGGTTTTTTTTCAGTTTCTGCAGGACCCGAAGGCCGTCAGACGAAGACGGGTGGGTGTCGTTCAGAAAGGCTCACTGAGAGAAAAGGAACTCGTAATCGACATTGAGGCCGTTGTTGCTGCCCAAGAGAATATGTAAGACGTGCATCTGAGGTTCGCGTGCGGGTGTTTTCATACACGTCGATGTGCAGCGATCATGAGCGATGAACGTGGCCGAGCTTTGGCCGAGCTTCGAACTTGAAAGCTTGAAACTCGAAGCGACCTTGTAGTCTTAAAAATATCACGCTGTGTGTAGGTTCCAAAAAGCACTCTGATGGGAAGACACGGAGAAGTCGTCTCTCCAAATTGTCCATGATGATGTGGTAGGTGGATGAATCTGCTTGAACAGACCCGATCGCGTCACCAAATTTGAACGCGCTGGAGTCCTTACCAAACAATGCCACACTTCGGCTTTGATCAACGCCCAGCATCTTTGATGTTTGTTTTCGACTCTCCATTTGCTTTGCATTTGCTTTTCTCAAAAGTTCTCTGGCGGCTTTAACCTGTGCTAAAACTCCCTTGAAACTCTGCAATTTGTGAATCTATCGTTATTTTCATCGTACAAATACCAAAATGGCTGCGCATGTGCCACCGACGACCGTCTTTGCGAGCCACGTCAACGGATCTTGTCATTGCTTTCTGCCTCCGAGTTCGTTTTTACATGTTCTAAATATCTACGACAGTGTGAAAGGCAGCTATCTAATGCAATCCGTGACCTTGAACCTTGCTTTCCGAACTTTTCTGAGTTTGTGGCACGCTAACGATCGTGCCGCCAACCCATTCACACAAAATGACAGTCATGCATGACGCTCACGCCCCTCATCGCTCGGTGTATTCTAAATTCTTGGACCGTAGGCTATAATTCCACCTGTTATGTCGATAACTGACTATCTGCTCCTCTGTTCTACCATTATAGGTTGTGCTGGGGCACCCTCTTGGAAGTCGCCCGGATGGTTTGGATATGTTCATTCCTTGTGAATCCCTCCGCTGACATCGACCTTTCCGTTCACTAGGAGATCTTCTGACATTACCCCATAGAGATAGAAGGCGGGGGCACTCGATACCTGCTGATTCGAGGTGAGTACAAACCTAATCGTCTCGTAATATTTGGTTCATTCAAGTCTCCTCTTTTCCTCTAGTCGGTTCAACGATCTCGATGTCCACGTCAGTGCCACGGTAGGTATCTCCTTATGCGCATTCCCGGTGTTTCTCGTACCTCTGTCGTCAGGATTGACTCCTACATGAGAGATGCGACGATTATCATTCGGTGATCAAGTACCTGTGGGTATTCCTTCGGACAAGTATACGACTAGCAGTGCCTTAGGGACGTTTACGAGGATATACAAAGTGCTACGGGGTACCTACCCCCAAAGTTGACTCGGTCCATATTCTCAATGTGCATTCAACTAATATCCTTAATGGGCATCCTTCTTGATTATGTATCGAGTACTCTCTTATGTGACACTACACCAAGCGCCGCAATTACTCATTAGCTCTTACACGGCATGCACGCCGGCCATATGTATGTGGGAAACCGTAGGCTTGGGTTCGACTCCCATCCTGCCCTTGGAACTTTCGATCGGCGTCTCTCCTGGTGTCTAAACTCACGTATATCACATCCTAGTAAATGACACAGGATACAAACAGAAAATGGAAAAGTTGGGCTGCTGTAGCCACTCCCAAATTTCGACACGGGTTCGACACCCGATTGGAGCATTAGATAACAGCCGCCTAGTTCGTTTTTCTTCAAGAGTATTATAGGTATACACCTGAGAGGCAACAACAAGTGACAGATGACCGAGTGCTCGCATGTCTATGATGAGGGTGGAGATTCGATCACCCGCACCTCATATTAGGGAGGCTGGCGCCCGCAGCGGCATCGAATTTGCAGCGGAATCTGCTTCACCAGGTGTTTACGTCTTAAGTCAACACATAGTTACACTCTGTTTGTATCGTAGTCAGAGAGGCGTTGGAAGGAGGATCCATTATCTCCTCAGGTGTCACTGTGGGATGGTCAATCTTGCGCCATACACCTTATCAACCAAGGCTCCACTTTCGTTAAGCCGTCTCCTTTCCGACCAACTCAAAACGTGTATTACATATATTGTGATCAACACCTTGCGGAATCATAAGTTCTAGTTTTGGAAGTGTACTTTCGTCATACGATTCAGTGTATGGAACAGGATGAAAGGGTGTCGGACTATATGGTAAAAGGCTAGTTTCTTTTCATGCCACTGTGAACTGCACTCCACCATTGGTCGATAGGCTTTCGCAGGCTGTGAACGACAATGGTGCGCACAAGCTCGTGTTCCCATATATTATCGTTGCATAGCATGAATTTAAGGAGTTATTTAAGGAGTTTTGGGAAAGTTGCAAACTATTTCGTATCTCGGAGTAGGGTACAGACCTGATAAGGGGGGAGATGAAGGGACGGAAGGGTGAAATATTTTTACTCCGCGGCTGCAATGATCGACTCGTACGGTCAGATATCAGGGGGCATGGCAAGGCAGACCACGTACTCATTCTGATCGTTACAGTTGTATCTCCAGACGTCAAGGAGTGACGATAGTTGAAAGAAAACCTCCAGAAACCCTTCTTCTCGATGATTTTCCAGGAGGGTCGATGTATTTGTATAGCATTAGAGAACAGGGTACATAGATGCTCCCCTTTGTTCCAGCCTGCATCATACCATTGCAACTGGAGAATCTCAAGCTCGACTGGGAGAGAGTCATATAGGGCTGCTTCGAAGAACACCTGTAAAGAAGATGAAACATTTCAGGTCATGTAATGTGAAGGCTATCAATTAACTATACCTGTGGTATCGCTGGCCGGTAATCACGATCATATGACGTCCTTTTGATATAGACGATAAGCGTCCCGAGTTGAGAACATATACTGAACACAGTGGGAAGAAGATCTTCGTTCAAGTAGTCTATCTCGACGTTGAGATATTTGAGGACTTGCAAATTCTGTCCACACAAAAGAAGTTTGTCGGATAGAATTCGTGGATGGCAATGGGGCATGTGGCCATGATCACATAGCGTCAGTCGGGCCCACGATATCTTGTATGTTTTGAACAAATCAAGAATTTGGTAAGGACCGGTGTAGCGGCGTATGGGTAGCGTATGCGGTGGGATCCCTGCATCGGCAGAGGTGTCGATGCTGTAGTCACCATCATAACAAGTCCGTGAAACGAGGAGCGTTGTGAGAGAGGGAAAGATGCACAAGATCTTTTGTAGCACGGGAATTTTCTTATCTAGGTTAAGGCTCATACCCCACAAACAAGGATACGTTTTCCCAGACGAAAGACCTGCGAGGGCTTCTGCAGTGGACCAATCACAATACAGCGTTTTAAGAAAATCTGGGTCCAGCGTGAAAAACCATCTGTATAATATCCCATTATTCGATGCGTCTTCCGGATCGGTTCCACCTTCTATGCCCAACATGCAGATACGAATATCAGGCAACTGCAAAGTCAAGGCTGGGTGAAAATGACACCTTTTGAGGGATAAGTTTAGGGGGTTGGAGAGCAGGCTAAGTTGTCGATGAGCAAATGATGTAAACCGTACAAAATTTAATGAGAGGCGTGTAAGGTTGCAAAATGATGGAATCTGAGCAAAACAAGTGTTGAGAAGTTGGGTGGGGTCCGCCGTACTCGCGTACTTGAGTGGATCTAAAATCCTTTCCAGTGGCAGGATATCATCCCTAGGCGAAATGACGCAGGAGCGCACATAGAGAGAGACAGGCGTTGAGGTGAAGAAGCGTAATTTCTCCGATGCTTCTTCGTGTTCTGCTTGCGAGAGCACGTCGTCGCCTACACAGAAAGGACGGAAGTAGAATGTTTTGAATATCCTGGGCTGTGCGAGCAAATGGCAGCTCTGGCAAACGACCGACATGGCTTTTGGCTCTTTCAAGTCAGCATCTTTCAATATTTCTTCCCAGATCTCGGTGGGTATGGTGTCTCCGTTCACCAATGCCATGGGGCTAACACACTGGAGCTCAAAAAGGGCGCGATCGGTATATGTAAGAACACGTACCTTGAGAGGTCTGACCGGGTTTTGGGATAACAAAGTGCAACACAATAGCGATGGTCAGGGTAGGGGGTATCAATGACCATCACCAACGACGTTCAACGATTGATTACGTTTCGGACGCGTGACCCGAAGTTCTCAGCCTTTCTGAACCATTGCACGGAAAATAGTCGCCTCTGCGCTGACAACAGAAATAACAGATGGAATCGCAGTAGTGTTTCAGGGTCTCTATTCATGAGTAATGAGTACATGTGCTATGAGGCAGCCGAGTCATTGATACTCAAGGTTCTGTGGTCCTATAGAAAACAAATGGAAACAGGAAATTAACGCGCGCATGTATAAATCTAAACATGATTTCCCGGCGTGTGTCTACTCAGCCCATGCCACGTCCTCATTATGAGTATACGGTATAATTCTGTCAGCAAGTTGACACATTCAGCGGGCGTCAAAGCCACGGGGGAGACACGTACAGGTTCCAATGAGAGATGGATTCCAAAAGATGTCATGAGGTGTGGAGTCGACCTCAAGCTTGAAGTAGTGGCAGCTACTGCCCCTAAAGTATGAAGCACCATGTGAAACACTACGCGGTACTGGTTCCAAAAGTCAGATATACTTTCATAAGACGACAAGAAACTTACAACAAAAGTGACAAAGAGCAATGCTACGGGATTGCTGTACGCGAAAACGCAACAAGTTCTATCATTGCTCCAGCATTAAGCTCCTCCGCGCACGCAGGGGCCCCTGCCGGCCATGCACAGAGCCAAGCACCCCCTACCAATCTAACAGAAGGATGGAAACAACGGTAAGCTGGCGATGGATTAAGCATTGAGGATGACAGTACAACCGACAGCAGCCCCGGGCCCACATTTCTACCTTATCCTGACCCTTTGGAACAACTGGAACAATCGGTGAGCCTCTCGGACCAGAATCCCGCCGTTAGAGGGCCTACCAATTGATGAAATAGAACATCCCGAAGATCGGTGGAGCCACACGTCAGCGTAGGTGTCTGATACCAAAAACAGTGCTATATGTAATGTTACCACGTAGCTGACGGCGATCGCAGGTGTGGAATCCCGCCTTGGTGCATGAACAATTTACTCCAAAATTGTGAGAGGGTCAGATGCGGAGCAAGGTGAAGTATATAGCTGGGCTCACCGATCGGTGACCATGATATATAGGCAAGACTCCTGCGTTTCCATTGATATCCCGGCTTTTGTAAGGAGATCGGGCGTGGATGTCCTAGATCATCATCGACCGAAATCCTATCGCAAGAATGATGATCGGCAAAGAGGGCAAGAAATATCAAAGACGAGCACTTACCTCGATATACAGATACAATGTTCACAACGACGCAATAGACGTCATTGACAAGAAAGCACCACTCCCGTTATAAGTTCATCGAACTCCACACAACTGGTTGGGATGGCACATAACCTTCCAGTCGCAATAAGGATGTACAATATCGCCCAGGCTCTACCATGTAGCACCCCGAAAGCTTCGTAGTGCAGTTGGAATTTTTCCCAATTTCGGCTGCGGCCTGGAGATGGGAAGCTCCGCCCAGAATTCACCCTGAAAGCAAGTCTTGAGCCAGGCCGGTATATGAGACCAAACAAAGAGGACGTACCTCGACTAGTTTATTCCTTCGAGAACAGGCTTCAGATAAGCAAACTAGTGAAAACTAGGTGGAGATGTCATCTGAGTGAGATATACCAGTGGCAGAACAGGGTGTACCGCGATGAGCGAGTAGGGAGGAGGGTCGTAGTTTCAACGCTAGTTCCCCAGTCCAATCCAGCCACCAAAACCGCTCAAGCTATCCTCTTCACTGCTCCAGGTGATCCAAATAACAATCTTGCAGAAACGTTACGACTGATACATAGGAGGAAAACTCGAAAAAGTCACAGTGGAAGAAAGAAGCGGCCAGGTACAACCGTACAGCCACAGAACGTGTCTACGTCATCATTGGCGTTGTCGGCCCGTAAAACTTTCTTCTTCCCCACCACCACCTCACGACCACGTACTTTAACTCTTGGTACAACAAATGTCGTATAGACCGCGTTTGTTCCGAAATGTTTGTTTTCCCCGAAGCGTCCTAACTGCATCTTCGGGCTACGGAAACGCCTGTCCTCATTCGATGACCCCCGATTAGTACCGGTACTGTTCAACTTCACTGATTCTCACTGCTCCGGTTCGACATCGCCCCCGCTGCTCTCGACCACACAAGATTGGACATATATGGGGTTCACGGGGAGCCGGTTTGGCTCATTTACGACTGGAGACTTGGAAGAAGTCAGGAGAGACTACACGGGGAGGGAAGATGTACCAGCCCCTTCAAGGACATGACATTGGAGCGGTGTTCTAAATCACTTCCTGCAAAGAAGGCACGTCCTTTTGCACTTTTCCCCTGCTATCCGGCTCATGTCAAATGTATAGAAGTTGATGTGGTGACGATCCAAGATATCACACTTCCTCACTCGATCGGCTTTGATATTCCTCGAGTATGGGTGCTTCCCATTTGACCTTATCCTCGTAGCTAGAGGCTTCACATTGAATGTTGAATGCCGAACCGTGATTGGGAAAGACTGATTTCTGCTTCTCTGTTTGGTGGGATTCTTCTCGACCAACAGTCCCTGGCGTATCGACAACGGGGATTGACTGCTCCATCAAGTCCATAATGTTAATGAGAATGCGGCGTAAAGCGGACGGGGAAGAGGAAGAGGCAGGCCAATATATGAGCAATAATGTGGGCTAGAGAACAGGAGAGAGCGCTCAGCGTTGAAGCTTGGGAGGCGAGATACGACCATCCCTCGGGTGTCATGACTTCTAGAATATTTGAAGAAGGTGAGTATCCCCCTGCCCATTCGCTTCTTCCATTCTCACCGCGAAAGTCAGGATACCACCGACGTTTGCCATAACACCGTTTGCCGTGTGCTGGGGGCTTTCACTTCCATCGAGATCCAGCGTTCCGAAAGCCGTGGAGTGTTGAGGAACCGTTCCTCCGTCAAAAGCAGGTATAAGGATGGTACATACACGTTTTCTCCTTTGTCTCTGTCACGTTCATGCAGAACTCAGGATGCAATTGGCTTTGACCTGGGACACCTTCTGCTCGCATGGGATGGCGCTGTGATCTTGGAAACGGATGTTGGGCGTGCTATCTTCTATGGCATGTGGGCCTCCATGATTTGTTAGCGACACTCGAAATGTGTATGGTATACTTGTACTCCAATTCAATACGCTGTTTTTCAGCATGCAATTCATTAGATTCTTATCATCATTATCTATGACTTCCTATCCCCTGACGCTCCACGACAAGGACCTTTGTCTTCCTTTGGAGGTAAGCAAACGTTTACTATTACATACGTATCATAATGAAAGTGTCCCGTTCCAGCGCTACCTCACTAGAATGTACGGAAGATGAGGGCTTGCTTGCCTCCATTGTACCAGCTTGTATAATGTATACCGTATCCATAGGGTTCTACTCCCTGTCTATGTTTCCAGACACGTGATTCCTCACAACTTGAAGTCCGCGGTGCGTTGTCGAGCCCCAGGTCCCGGTAAAGCCTTTCTCTGGCCCAGTGTGAGGGTGTTATGCAGCTGCCGGGTACTGTGTAGAGACCTCGGTGGGCCCCAAAGTTCCACTCTTCCATGCAGTGCTAATACACCAATGGTTTGGAAGATGCTGTCGATTGCGATATCTGCAGTCTCGCACACTACAAAAAATTATAATCTCAACACCTATATCAGTGCGCTGGGGGATCGGACCCCTGCCCACTGCGACACAGTTTTTCTGCGAGGTAAATGGGTATGCGTCTACCGGTTATACTGCTAGAGTGAATGAGTGAGGTGCAGAAGTATCAGTAATGGTAAGGAAGCTGGATGATAGAACCGCGCCCGCATGAGCATGAGTGTTCCGCGTCCGATCAAAAGCAGCTTGCAGCCTGTGAAGGTCGGTGACACGCTACCGGCGTAATTAGGACGGACAATTGCGCAAGAACCAATAATCAAATGTGGAGTTGTGAGTGTTGGGAGTCGGACCCACATCCACAGATGCCATGTATGATGTGATGTGTGTGTGCCGGAGCACCATCGCAGTGCTTGGGTACGGATCATCAATTGTTCAGCGAAAGCGCTGGAAGCAGATGTCAGATCTGACAGGAGAAACGGCCCTGAGAGACATTAATACTTATGTCCTAAGTGTGTTAGGCTTGAAGAACGGCTGCGAACCTTGGCGCGGCATCAGGCTACTTGTAGACCATTCTGGATATAAATTGTCGCTTGAGGAGCTATCCCAGATGATCAGACACCGCTATCTGCCCGACTCGAACTTGTGAGCCCACGTCGGTGTCTAGCAATCATTTAGGAGGCGGTTGCCAGTGACCTTGTGAGACGACCGTGAGGTTCGAGCTATATTTTCACAAGGTCCAAAAAGATAGAAAAATGCCATAAGCAGCCTAGGGTACCTTGAAATGACAGGAATGCGGCAAAGAGCCGAAAGTCGGTGGTGGCGACATAATGGAACGGTGGTTGAGCGGTAGGTTCGGTCCAAGCCGCCTTCACATCAGTCGGACATCGGGTTTTTCGCGCTCCACCGAGATTGACCGGCTCGCCGGTCCGGTGACAGGCTTGCTCCGAACCTAGTTGAGCGGTACGTCACTTGGATCGGGATCGTATTTGGCAAGGAGTTCGGAAATCATTGGGTCTGGCGGCCCGCTTATTCCCCGGACTTCATCTTTTCATCATGTTGTCTTCGTTCCTCAACTCCAAACGCCCTCTGAACGGGGACTGGCCAACCGCCGTCTGAAATAGTGATATCTATCAATGCTTTACCCCGCCACCGAAATCTTCGGCAGCCGCAACGTGGTATCCACTATAGATCCTCAAGTATCATCTACTTTCACCTGCCCGTCCCCTGATAGCTTGCATTCTCTTCCTTACTGCCTCACCTTTTCGCCTCATTTGTGCAGTCCGCTTCTCGTGGGGCTCTACCGGTGCCGCGGGAAAAATCTGGGAAGGTGTTCACTGTTGAAATGGTTTTGGACCATGAGTATGGCCTCCGCATCTATCTTGGTGTGTGCTCGTAGTTTTTTCCACTCTTTCGACCGTCCTCACAGAGCTTTCTGTAGCAGGGCTCCTTTAAACGTTGACTGCTGCCCATCCGTCACTCTCACCTGCCATAACCTCGCCGCTACTTTCAGCCTTGGCGACCTCCACTATGATACTCACACTGTCATGTTCTATCCGCATCGGCTCACCTAGGATATGTCTCCACTCCACTCTCACACTTCTGTATGGACTACGACCGCCACTCCAACTATTCCCAATCCCCCATGTCAGGATCGGTACTCCGCTTGTATCCATTAATATGTTCGGCAGAGATATACCCCTCTCAAGGTGTGTGCTTGTATTTCCTGCCTCTTTCCTATCTCCTCTCGTGAAGGCGACCTATACAAATAGTGCCGCATATTTTATCCTCATCCTATTCGCCTAGAACGCTTACACGAGTGGTGCCTCTTCAGGCACGTCTGTCACGTCGCTCTCACCACATCGGCTCAATAATCCTGACATTAGTTCTCCGCACCCGCGTCGAACTACATCCTCTTTATTATCTGTGGCCATCCTGCCCCACAGTGTCCGGGTCAAGCCAACAATAGTGGAGGTATTTATACATTAGTATTACGTCCAAATATATGTACAGCTTTACATGTTTCCTTCAAAATATACTCACCCTTGTACTAGAGCCTACGTCTAGTATCCCACATATTGTTCGATCTGGCTATCTGAACCCGTGGGATCGTTTTGCAACCGGGATATCACGCTAGAAGTGCTCCAAGAAGTCTTTCTCGGTGGTGATTGCCGTCAATTCTTGACGTCCTCTCCTCGTATGTTCAGCTGGGCCCTTCACGACTTGCTTCACATTCCTCTGTTTATGAGAGAACCTTTGAGCGGATTTCCAAGGACAGCCTCGTTGCCCTAATCCGACATGCATCTGTCTAACCATGCTTATTAAGTGAACTCATGACGATATGTTCGATTTTTGGACTTCTCGGTGGCATGATAAGGTTTTGACTCCCAAGTCATGTCCTCCACTAGGTGACTGGCTGCCCACAATCTGTTGGAAGTTTATGGATATTCACATTAAGTTCATGCTTCTGCCGCCATGAAAAGGCCTCAATTACAATTTACCTGCACACGGTGATTTAAGGCTTTCTAGACTCGTACATCCTTGATTCCTATTTTGTCCTCGTTGATCACTCAGAAGAACACATCAAAGATCCAAATTGTTTCATTGACGGTCCGGAGCTGGTCACGCCCGAAGCAAACACCAATCAACTATATTAGCGCCCATATTTGCTTCTTATCTCACCGACACCACACAACAAACTTCGCCCACCGTTGTATCCTATAGGTCAAACAACCATATAACGCCAGAACAATTAAGGTACACAGTCATGAATGTATTATTGATAAACAGACTTTGATCTTTGCCATCATAGATCCCATGGCGATTGGCAAGGGTGACTTGATACCAAACGAGATCTGGGAAGAGGTCTTGAAGGATGCTGATATGAGCGCGTTGAAAACACTCTCTACAGTGTGCAAACACTTTCACTGGCTCACGAGGATCTTTGAGGCCTTCCACTTCACACCTTTCATCTATTTTCACGATGATACTCCACCTTACAGAGTCGAGCTACCACTTCCATCGGATGAACACGCTGCATCATCAGAGAAGCTTCGCTTTTTCACCTCAGCATCTATCTCCTTACATGTGCGTTTCTGCTGTATCTCAATTCGTTCGCATTTTCCCGGGGATCAGATATTTCATCTCTATCACTACAACACTCCGGATGACGTGCCAGATGCCTTCCAGCTTTATAACACCCTTTTGTCATTCCTTCCATCCTTTCCCAACCTCGCATGCCTATCTCTCAAGTCCTTGGTGGTCACATCATTTGTCTTGCGACAGATTAGCCTCATACCGAGATTCCTCCACATATCTTTTGGATCGTGTTTTCGTGCCTCGCACCTGTCATCGGAAGTGCCCATAATCCGTGCCAGGACACTGAATATTCAAAGCAATCCAGATCATGAATGGCTCAGCATGTTCGACACAAATTGTCTTGAAGACATTCACTGCCCGTGGTCTACAGCAGATGCCATCGCGAAGTCATCATCACCACAGAAGTTCCCATGTGTCAGGAGTATGACGCTTATCCTGCTATTGTCCAACCCCACTGCACAGCAAATTCTGCGCTGCTTTCCCTTCCTTGAAACATTGATCGTTCCATTTTATATCCCCATGACTGATATCAATATCTCCCTGTCGACTGAGAGCGACACACACTCGCTTGCGCTCCAGAACTACACTGGTCCTCATGAGCTCCTCGACCTCTTCAGCTCGTACAAAGTGTCATGGAAAAGGCTATATCTACGCAGTGATTGCACCGTGCGGTGCGACCCCGGTGCGCTCTCTGCTAGAATGACTTCATGTGGACAAAACTTCAAAAATCTGGAGTATTTCAGCTGGGAAGCTACACATATCGATACAACCCTCCTTCTCACCATATTTTCTCTATGCCCTCGGCTACGGGAGTTCTGCGGAAAGGTTGCTGGACCAGAACTAATACCACCAGTATGTATGCCCTCTCCTCTCCCATGGTACAAGCCCTTAATTGGAGATATACAGGGATTCCTTGAGGCATTTTTATGTAACCCCCCTCTGGCAGACCTGGAGTTGGTGTCCCTGATGTGGCGGTCTACAAGTTCACGAGATGCGTCAATCAAGTATGTTGCCATATCAAATCTCATTCGCGATCTTCGGCCCTCCTTGAAAGTCATTTTATCACGTATGGTCAACCACGAGTTTTTCTTCACATATGAAAGGGAAAGACGGTCTCAGGTGGAAGTCGTCCGGCTCACGAGAAGTGCGTGCTCTGGTTCTCATACAATGCGTACCTGATCTTTGAACTGGGACGCTTTACAGAGTAGGCACCCGATTTTCATTTTCATACTGTTGAAGGCAAGATTCAAAGAAAAGCGATGTACCTGGTATCAAATTAGAAGCAAACATAGTTATTTATGTTACCAAATGATATTCCACTCATGCTTTGTGTTTGATGAGACACATATTCCAGGAAGAGGTACAAAATAAGTCATTAAGTTTGGTGCGTGCAAGTGGCTGTATTATATACGGGCAAGTAAACACATCGTCGTTCCACCAAATGTCTACAATACACACAGTGTTGAATCATCCTCATTACACAACAGATAAGACACACCACTTATAAACCCGGGAGTCGACCCTTCTGATCAGGAAGCCCTACCTGATTGTCGTATGCCATTTAATCTGGCGAGCGCGAGTTCAACTCTTTGTGCATCAATATTGCTCTCAAGTTGACATTGTAAAAGACACACAATCAAGCACCATGATTCACTATGAACCTACCTGTCGAGCCTATCATGAGCGCCACGTGCATTATCGTCGGTAGAATTTATAACCTTCAGCATGCATCAGGAAAAAGCTCACGAGCTGTTAGATTGCCGGCTGAGTTGATACCTCCATATGCCGGGATTTTGCCGCTATAGCACTGATACCTGGTTTCATAGC
The DNA here is from genome assembly GCA_018858115.1 of Tephrocybe rancida. Classification (NCBI taxonomy): domain Eukaryota; kingdom Fungi; phylum Basidiomycota; class Agaricomycetes; order Agaricales; family Lyophyllaceae; genus Tephrocybe; species Tephrocybe rancida. The sequence goes on from JABCKT010000316.1 coordinate 20,401, forward strand.
CCTCAAGAGACA
>JABCKT010000317.1:0-20337 GCA_018858115.1 Tephrocybe rancida
AAATAATAAGTAAGATAATTTAAAGAAAAAGAAAGAAAAAAAAAATCCCTGGCGCCCGCCACATCACTGTAGGCAGGCGGTGGGTGGGAAACAGGGTTGCGGTGACGTGGCAGCGGTTGCAGGTGCGCGCTGTTGTTGTTTGCACTGAAAAAGAAAAATAAGTTGTATATAAAATAAAATAAAAAAACCCACCGCCCCCTGCATTGCTGCAGGCAGGTGGTGGGCGGGTGTGCGGACCAGGTTGGGGCGTCGGGCGTGCTGACGTGGCTTCGGGGCGGTGTGCTGTCACCGTTCAGGTTGTCGCGCGGGGCGTGGTGATGTGGTGGCAGTCATCGTTCTGAGGGGCGGGCGGTCGTCGTCCAGGTGGTTCTGTCCTGGGTGTGTCATTGTGTGGATGTGGTCGTTGTTTGGGTCGTCGCGTTTGGTCCCGTGTGCGGTCGTTGTGTGGGTTGTTGTGCGGGGCGTGCTGACATGGCGGTGGTCGTGCAGGTCGTCGCACAGGGTGTGCTGACATGGTGGTGGTCCTCGTTCTGGGGGCGTGCAGTCATCGTTTGGATTGTTGCATGGGGTGCACTGACGTGGCGGCGGTCGTCGTTCTTGTGGGGCCTTGCTGTGGTCAGTGGGGTGGGCATCAACGATGCACCTTGGGGCTCTCCCCCACCCGGGGTCTGCCCTGTTCCTCTCCTTGTGCTGTCCTCAGGGTCGTCCTGGTGTGCTGTGACATGTCGGGGTGGTAAGGGCAGTTGAGAGGTGGGCAGGAGCCAGCAATGGTGGTGGTGGGAGTTAAAGAGAGGCAGCAAACAAATTTGGTTGCTGACGAAATATATTCGTCAGTGACCAAATTTGTTTGTTGCCGGTGGCTGTGGTATGCCGACAAGGTGATGAGGTCGAGTGTGGGTTGTGAACCCATAATGGTCTGCTGGTGCAGTGGTATTGCTGCCTGGTGGATATGCTTACTAAGCTTTGCGGAGCTCTGGGTTCAATTCTCGCCGATGTAACAATCTTTTATTTATTATAGTAAGTAAAGGAATTTAGTTGCGTTGAACACCGGGATGCCCTTGTCCACCGGAATCCACATGGAATCCGCATGGACTGCAGTCCGGGTGGAGTCCGTTCAGTCCACCCGGAGTCCACTGGACTCCACCTGGACTTGGACCGGACTTGGACTGGACTGGAACAGCCAAATTTTGAGAATTTGGCTGGGGTCATTGTCCAGGTGGAGTCCACCTGGAGTCCACTGGATTCCGGTCAGTCCACCTGGACTCCACCCGGAAAAGGGGGGGGAGTGTAAAGTACTCAAGACAGTAGTAACTCCATCCCGTTTCAGGAAAGGGATCTCAGGCATGATGTATTTCGTCGACACTGACTGGCAAACTTGACTCTGCGTGCTGAAAACTAAGACCAACTATGTTCTTCGATAGTTTCATGAATCTCCTTTTGAAGGAGCTCATGGAGGACCGAGGAAATTGCTCGCTCACTTAAGAGAGCTCTTTTACTGGCCATTGATGAGCAAGGATGTGAAAGCTTATGTGAACACCTGTGATGTTTGTCAAAAGACAAAAGTCGATCGTCAACCTAAGGAAGGAGCCCTACAACCTTTGCACATCCCAGATTGACCATTCGCTACTGTATCTTTGGACCTCATTACTGGCCTACCGCCTTCGTGTCTGGAGCAATATACAGCGACCCTTGTAATAGTCGACAAACTCACAAAGTTCACCATTGTAATACCCATGTATAATACCCTCAGTCGACAAGGGTTTGCTAAGCATTTCATTGAAAGAGTAGTCAACATTTATGGATTACTGAATCGCATAATCTCAGACAAAGATAAGAGATGGGCAACAGGGTTCTGGAAAACCGTGGTAGTGATGCAAGGAAGCGTCATGGCTTTATCTTCATTGCATCATCCTCAAACCGACGGTCAAACTGAGATTCTAAATGCTACTCTGGAACAGATGTTACAAGCTTATGTGGCAAAGGATCAAACCTCTTGGGCAGAATGGCTGAGCGTGTTGACCATTGCCTACAATTCTTCAATCCATTCCTCCACAACATATACACCAAACGTTCTACTGATGGGGTACCACCCTTGAGCCATGGTGGGTGTTATTGTCCTGGAAGTTGACCCAGTAAATCAACCGTTTCTACCAAGTCAAGAAGGGAAGGATTTCCTGGAGTCGCTGAATAACCATCGAGCATTCGCCAGAGATGCTCTAGTTCTCACGCAAGAAAAACAAGCCAAGGCTTACAACAAAGGTTGGCGCCTGGTACGGGAGTTGGAACCTGGAGATCTAGCGCTAGTCAACCCTCATACCATGAAACTAGTGGATGTGGAAGGAACAGGAGTTAAACTTATCCAGCGAACAATCAGACCCTTCGAGGTCATGGAGAAAGTTAATCCCTTGGTGTATCAACTTCATCTTCCTGCAGAGTATCCCATGCATTCCATCTTCAATCTGGAGCATTTAAAGCGATACTCTCCTTCTCCGGCGGAATTTGGGGAAAGAACGATCCTTCCACCTACTCAAGAAATCTTACATGAGGACAAGTACGAGGTCGAAGCCATCATGGGACACAAACTTATGGGGAAACGGAATGGCAATCAGAGATTATATCTGGTTAGATGGAAGGGATACAAACCCACAGAAGACTCTTGGGTTACGGAGAACACATTGACTAATGCTCCCAAAGTCAGACACGAATACCACCAGCTACACCAGATACCCGGCTGAAAGGACGCGTCATGGTGCTTGTGATCTTTATGATTTCAAACTCCGACTGAATTCGGGTTACTCACATTGAACATGTGATGCTTGTTCTTCTTCCCCACCTTCAAGGCGCTGAACCCTAGTGAGTTTGTGCAGCCACACCAATCTTCTCAGCACACAGAGCCTTTCGAACTCTGCAGACGCAACCTTTAGCGAGGAGGGAAGATTGGAACAAGGAAAGGAAGGTAACTCACTCTGAAGATGAGCTCTTCTTCTACCTTGGTCGAGGTGGACACCAAATGCCTGATCACTCCGCAGATCTCAAGTCTATTGGGCTATGAAGCCAAACCAGTTGTAGAGCCTATTCTAATGTTCGATTTTATGCCGCGTTTGTCAATGTACATAGGTCGATTAGTGGAAAGGGATGGAAGCCTATGGGAACTCTGGTCGCCCAATTCATATCGGAAAGTGTTCTGCCCAGCCTATGCCTCCAGTTGATGTCATCAAAAGATGGCAGTTGCCCAAGTATGGGATGTCATCATTTGGGGCAGTTGCTCACCTGCCCAATTTGGAATGCTTGGGTAATCCAGAAAAGCCTGCTGGCTTTGAAATATAATAAATGCCATCAAATAAATAAATAAATGAGTTTGTCACTGTCCCACAGAATTGATGGGTGATGGCATGTTTCCAAGAGATGTTTTTGGTTGATGTGCACAATTGACATGGTGCGTGCCTTGATGGCACCAGTAAACAGCTGTCAATACTTTGAGAAAACATGAAAATCCTCCCTGTGCTCCAGCATAAATGATGGGTGGTAGTGGACCCTTAAAATAGTGTTCGGAATAATATTTCACGGATATTCCATATTTTTCCGCAATAAAAATAGCACAGGAAGGGCTGGATGGCAGAAAATCCTTGTGGATGACGTTTTACGCCACACACAACATACACATGATTTCCTCTTTAAAATTGTTCTCTATTCTCAACGAATTGATTTATTGAGTGATTTATTATTTGTACTCTGGTTATTCTATATGCTACTTCATTGTTCGATGTTCAAAACGTCTGTTGGTCATTGTTGTCAATGATGAGCAGGCGTGTGAACAAATTTGGTAAACGCTGGAATTTGGTTCATTGCCGGTTTTGGTCATTAAGTTCTGCCTCTTGCCACCATCGTCGACCCCACCACTCACACACCACTTCACTCACAGCCCCCAAACATTGGGAGGTAAGTTTTATGTTATACTCCTTCCATTTAAACACTTAAAAATATACTAATACATTTGTCTGTTTAATTTATAGATGTTTCTTTCATTCTTGCTATTTTCGGGCCCCTCGATGCCGAAAACGCACCTTCCTCCGCGTTTTCCGTGACATGACATATCTTTGATGGTGGCACGGTGCTGAGGAGAGATCAGGGGCCTCCAAGAGTGGGGCCTGCATGGTGCGTGGCCCTGATCTCATACCGCGAGCCCAGCTGACCATCAACAGACCAGCAGACTCCACCTACCGCCCTCTGCATCTTATGCGGCTCTTCGATGGCCCCACCCTCACACCCACAGCACGCCCAGCAATGCTCACGAGTCACCATGGCTATGTGATGTTCCCTACCCCTTGAGTACTCGAGCCCGGGAATTCGGGGTAGATGCACGGCATCGCATGGCTGCGGCCCACCCGCTGTGCTTTCGTGGCTCGCGGCTTTCTCGCAGCTCGCGCCAACATCTACTCTGAGGATCGAAGCACGCGTTCCCTGCTGCCAGGAGGCTCGGTTCCCGCAATTCGCAATATGCGAATTTCAGGCTCTCCTCAGGTAGCCCCAGCCCCTTTACGCTCTCGGTGGTGCCTCACCCCTCTTCCCACATCCCAGCACCGAAACTACACCTCCAGCTCTCTCTGGCGAGAGAGAGAGAGAGAGGGACACGAGAGAGAGGGACACGAGAGGGAGGCACAAGATAAGGCACAAGACGAGATAAGGCGAGACGATGCGAGGGAGGGACAGGATGGGATGAGGCGAGGGGTGAGACGAGGGGGGATGAGACGAGAGGGGGACAAGATGAGGGACAACACGGGACGAGGCAGGGGGGGACGAGATGAGGCAGGGGCAAGATGAGGGACAGGAAGGGACAAGGGAGGGGCGAGACGAGGGGCAGGACAAGATGAGGGAGGGGCGAGACAAGGGCGAAATGGGACAAGGGAGGGACGGGACAAGGGGGGACAAGATGAGACAGGGGCAAGATGAGGGATGGGACGGGACAGTATGAGGGAGCGACAGGACAAGGGAAGGGCGGGATGAAGGAGGAGGCTGGGCGAGGGGGTGGGACAAGAGTGGGATGAAATGAGGGAGGGTACCCCAAGATGACCCTTGACGGACGCGTTACACGCGAGAGAGACAAGGCGAGGAATGGAGACGGGACAAGCGGGACAGGACAGGATGAGTGAGGGATGACATGGGACAAGCGGGACAAGATGAGATGAGCGGGATGAGATGAGACGAGTGGGATGAGATGAGCAGGGAGTGGGACGCGATGAGTTTGCGGTGCCAGCCATGTTACTTGCTCTTTTCGACCTCGGGCCCCCTCACACTGCAGCTATGCCGTAGCGCCCGCTTTCGCATCCACTGCCATGCAGCTGGAGTCAATACGGGCCCATCATATGTAGCGCATGATGCCCGAGCTTGTAGCGCATGATGCCCGAGCTTGTAGCGCATGATGCCCGAGCTTGTAGTGCATGATGCCCGAGCTTGTAGCGCATGATGCCCGAGCTTGTAGCGCATGATGCCCGAGCTTGTAGTGCATGATGCCCGAGCTTGTAGCGCATGATGCCCGAGCTTGTAGCGCATGATGCCCGAGCTTGTAGTGCATGATGCCCGAGCTTGTCAGGCATCCACACCAATGCAGGCGACGACAACAAACAGGATGCATAGCGAGTATAGGTGGGCGGCACAACGTATATATATTTACTTACAAGTCCTCATAAATAGAGTTTTTTTGTACTCCAATTATATAGTATCTATGCTTCTAAATAACACCAAAGGCCCTTCGTGCAGCTCTACTAACTTTGTCAGACAGAGAGAGAACGACACAAGTGTTGGTAGCATAGTATGAATACACTATAAAACATGGAAGAACACGACATTACACCTAACTTAAGTTCAACACGGTAAAAAATTTAGATGTAAGCTCTCACTACTCTTAATAGTCCTCTAGTACCTACCTATGTAGTATGTTACTATAAACTTCCTTTGTTCAAGCTCAAGAATGTCACCGACGACGCCGCCGTGACGGTTTTCTGAGTTTCCTTTTATGGACAATTTTGAATAACTTTACTTGTACTCAACCTATTGATGTGGTTTAAGTTGGATTGTACTTGGATAGAATATCATAGCACGATACATATAGTATATTGACTGAGAGTCATTCAGGGATCTCTTTTTTCCCACTTTAACGATGCTGCTTTCAAGGTGATGCGAGTCGGCTGTGGAGGCAGGAAAACGACGTCAAGGGAAGGGCAGGAGACCCGAATAACGGGATACCTGCCTGGTGCACGTCTGTAACACCATGGGGAGGACAGGGGACTTGAGGCTAGCAGGATGCCTGCACGGTGCGCGTCTGTGATGGTGTGCCCCAATCCTTACTGACTGCACCCAATGTCCCTACAGCATCTCACCGCTGACATAGGCCCACCCCTTTTGCGCTCAGCCCCTACGCATGGCAACACTACCCACACAACCCACCAACCCCGCTACTACTCCCACCATTCCCCCCTCCCCGGATACTCGAGCCCGGGAATACGGATGGGGGGCTTGGTACCACGGGTCCACCACAAGCCCACTGCGAGCCTACTGCGAGCCGACCACAAGCCCACCGTGAGCCCACCACGAGCCCACCGTGAGCCCACTGTGAGCCGACTGCAAGCCCACTGTGAGCTCACTGTGAGCCGACCCTGAGCCCACTGCGAACCCACCGCAAGCCCACCACGAACCCACTGCGAGCCCACCACCAGCTGACCGCCAGCCCACCCAGCACCCAGAGCGAGACAGCCCTGCTATTGCAGGTGGCCTTGGAGCACGGTGCAAGGCCTAACAGATGCCGGAGTGTGGCCCGCCACGTTACCCACACTCATCCGCCTCATCACTGATGCTCGCCCGCTGCCACGTCACTCACTCTCTGCACAGCATGCAACAACCTGCTTGACAAGCAGCGTCAAACCTGTGCGGGTTTAGTAGCGCCCGTGTTTGCAGCCGCTGCTCTGCAGCTGGTTACAATGCGGGCGCTTCAACTGATTGGGGCCACCTGGTGACACAGGTGACTACAGCAGCGGGGATGGGATGATGGGAGAGCCAGTATGCGCAGCTAGGGGGTACAGCAGTGGGGAGGGGATGGCAGGGCTGCCAACATACGCAGCAGCGGTGGGCAGGGTACGGTGGGAGAGCCGGTCTGTGCGGCGAGGGGGTACAGTAGTTGGGGCAGGACGCGAGAGGAGCAGGTATGCATGGTGAGGAGGTACAGCAACGGGGACAGGATGCGAGGAGAACCAGTGCATGGCAAGGGGGTACACCAGCGAGGACAGGATATGAGGAGAGCTGGTCCATAAAGCGAGGGGGTACGGCAGCAACTAGGGGCAGGGTACGCAGAGCGAGGGGGTATACGAGGGGGTACAGCAGTGGGGAGGTGAGCTGGTATGCGCAGCGAAGGGGAACACAAGGGGGGACAGCAGCAGGGACAGGACACGAGGAGAGCCGGTATGTGCAGCGAGGGGGCACAGCGTCGACTAGGGGCTGGGTACGCAGGGGGGCACAACGATGCCGACGTGGGCGTAATAATAGGATTTCTTTATTTCTTTAATTATTAAGTAGCATGACCCATATATAACACTATGTATATATAATATTACAAGCTGCCATGGCCTAATGGTCTGGACTGTCCCGTTTGAGAGCATGTGCGACCTTGGCAAGGTTGTGCATTCGATTCTTGCTGGTGCTGACATTAGTTAATTAAGTAATCACCACTTCCAAATGTGGAATCAGCGGAATTTCAACTGTAGGTGTCCATCACGAAACACCTTCCAAAAACAGGTCATAGGCAATTCCCATGAATGATGACATCCACTACTTGGGCAACTACCATAATGATAGTCATCAGGTAGTTGATACAGGTGGAAAAGGAGGCACAGGAACGAAGAAGCTCTGCAAAAAAAAGTAATGTCCCCCCCCCAAATGTGTCAACTAGTACAAACACAGGCAAAACGTTGGGTGATGAAGCTTCATGATCAGCAGGTGTGTGTATTCCAACCCAACTACCACTACAGACTACCGATGGCAGCCATATATTTAGCAAGGCCACAGGATTCCACATGTGCGTCTCTCTTACCATGATATATTGGCCACTGCTGATTTATCCTTGAAAGCAGCAAAGGCTGCTGGCCGTCACTCAAAAACTTTCAAGCTAAGCAGATACAAAGCTCATGCCATGGGAGATTATACCTCGACCATTAGAAAATATGGAACCACTGATTCTTACTCCACAGAATCGGTGTGCTATCTGAGACTGTCAGAAAAAGTGGTAAGAAACTAATTCACTGCTAGGGCAAACTAGAACATTGTTGGCCCAAGGGAAACTATAGGTGTACTTCCAAGAAAGAATACAAGAGGCAATTGGCTCACATCGAGCGTCGCCAAGCTTGTCTATGGAGCATTCAAATGTAGGTTCAATCTTATAACTTATTAGCACTTATGGCTTGACTTGCATGCATAGCCTGATGCGAACGAAATTCTGCCCATGGACGAACCTGCGTTGCATCACCAGATCAGCACCTCAGAGAAGCATTCTGAAAATTTTTTCGCTTTTTTGGCCAAGAGGCAAGGCGACCCTGCAATCAAGGTATTTTCACGGTGCCCCTGGAAAGCATAACTATTTAAAAGTCGTTCTTCCCAGAACTTCATGGAGAAACTGAAAACCCACCTGTGTTCATGCATCAAGGAGGCCTTAAAGGTACCAACGGGCACTAACGAAGGCAGCTCATCCTTGGGCAATGGCAGCGAATCAGTTTTGATGCGAGGGGAAACACTTTATCACCACAAACTCATGCAGGTGAACTATACGATGTATGACGGCAGGTGTGCCCAGGATATCTTCAACCCCTGAACCAACCATCGGGATATCATGCTTCTATCAAGTTCGGCAACTGGCCATCAGTTTCGATATGCCCACATAATCGGTATATTTCACGTCAATGCGATATACACTGGACCCAATTGGCAAAATAACTACAGCAGCAGTCCTTTGCAGGTGCTTTGGGTCTGGTGGTTTGACATTGTAGATGACCTCCCTGTGGATAGTGCCTGGAAAGCGAAACACCTGCAGCTGGACTGTGTACGATTCAAAGGCATTGACCAAGCTGATGCCTTTGGATTCATTGATCCTGCTGATGTTTTACGTGGCGCCCACCTTATAGGACAATTTGCACAAAAGGAGTACTATCCACTCAAAAAGGGGCGGTCGCCCTGTTTGCGGGACGGAGATGACTGGAAATACTACTTTGTTAACCAGTAGGCGTTCTGCTCATAAAATGCTCTGAAGCTCTAAAGTTTCGATTGGACCCTATCTTGCATAGCTTTGCCGACCGTGACATGCTCATGCGTTACCATTGGGGTCTAGGCATTGGACACATCTACAGCCACGCTCCGGAGCACAACGACGAGGCTGGGGTCATCACACCACTTCAAGGTTTGTCTTGTGCACTTGGACTTGAGGACCACTCACACCTATTCATTCCCGCAGGTACTCGGCGCATTGCACAATGGTCCCAGGCCAGTGTTCGTGAACCGCCGGTCGCGGATGGGAATCCCAAGGAGCCAGAGCTGACGATGAAAGCAGTAGCTTTGACTGAAGTCCACCACTGTGTCGGGCAAGTACTTGTTTTATGCGCTGTTGACTGCATAGCAAAGAAGTTGAACTTGGAGATATCCTTGAAGGGTCGCCAACTCTGTATTACAGTACTTCCAATGTACGTCTCTGATGTAAATGACAATCTCCTTATATATAGGTCGCATCAAACAGTCAAGTTATTCATTCTTCATTAAGACTGAGTATGCACTCTTTACTGACATCTTTGCCAGCACAATCTTCCTCTGAATCTTACTGTGGGAACCAGTTACATGCTGCGGCAAGAGCAAGGGCAAGGGGCGACGCTTCTGAAAACAAATCAGATGGCTATCAAAGATATGTTGACCTCAAAGATACCATTACCCTACTTTGCCGTCCAAAAAAACTACACAGGCAAGACTTCGAGGAGAAGGCTCAGGCAAACGATCCAGATGCGGAGGGGTTTTCATCGGGGGCAAAGGGCTCAATGACGGAGGGCCCCACTGAGAAGAGTGGGGGTCACAAACGTAAGAAATCATCGAGCATCTCCAACCACAAATGTGAGTCAAATATGATCATGCCAGCGACATGTCAATAAATCTGACATAACACTTGAATATAGGTGAGTACAACCCCAGATTCATCAATTGCGTTTATTTTGCGACGTACTTGTCGAGCAATGTGATGCCGCCATCAAGGAGCGCAATGTTGCACATGCTGCAATAGAGAAACTATGCTCTTCAGCAGCCTCAGTGGCAATGGCTTTGATGGTGCTTGCAACGTCTTGATGTTCCATAGTTGGGCTTAGGTTGTGATAGCCACCACAAGTTACATGTATCTTCTGGTTTATGTTCGATAGCCTCTCACTCCAATAACTTGAACAATACCTGATTCAAGAGTCAGGATTCGAAATAAATGTTTTATTTAATTATTATGTAAGATGTTTCAAGAGGCAATCAGATCAGGGCAAGTAAAGTCGTTGTCCATCATATGACAATGACAACTTGACGGATATCCAGAGTTTGTGGAGGTTCAATCTCAGTATCTACTCTGCCTGGGGAGACCATTTTACATGCTCTATCCTGATTGGTTCATCAAACTTTTCTATTCTGACTTAATCTACCTGACTTAACACTTACCCTCGCCCTCGGATTTGTGCTGTCCCCACCATATCGACAGCTGGTTTTAGGAGCTTGCTTTGTCTTCCGACTTCCGCATTGCAATAATATACTCGGGCGACAGGAGCTGGTTTCTTGACACCAGAAAGGAAGAAAGAAAGAAAGTGAGTACATGCGACGGGCTGCATTGCAGTGACGAGGGGCAGCCAGGCATGGACTCCTTCGAAGCTGCAGTGTGGCCTTCCCGCGTTCAAACTAGACTGACTCCCCTCTCGATTGGCACAGGTCTATCTATGGAGCTATGTCCCTACCTCAAAGTAATACAATGATTTTCAGACTTAATTTTTGTTCATTGGCTCACACAGACACAATGTGGGGCCTCTCTTTCAATTCATTGAACGTGGCATGAGGTTGGATCAGGACTTCATACAAACTGCTTCGAAAGAGAAGCTTGCGGCATTAACATGAAGGACGTGGGACAGCGGAAGCTTGGGCTCCCTCTTCTTGACAAAGGAGGAACTGGGATCGCTTGGCACCTCAAAGAAATGGATTTCTGTGCCACGAGTCAATGTATATCCTCAGTGAGTGATTTCTGCTTCTGGTTCACACCTGCTAAATGTTGACTTACTATATCGTAGAGAAAAATTATATCAACAATGCTACTGCCGCCCGACGTGCTCTTCTTCCCCGATCTTCAAGCGAGGTCAAGCTCTCTTGACCATCCCGCCTCACCTACAACTCCGCCCTACACTACCCACTGCTTTGGCGCCACATGTGGGACCAATCCACCGCATTAATTTGGAACGTCACAGTCGAAACCCACTCGAAACTCCAGCACCTAAAGGCAAGTGTTGAAGGCAAATGCATCTATTATCCTGCCCACTATACACTTGACTCTTGCCCTGGACTCTATCCCCCATAAGGACAGGCACTGCATCTATGGAAAAAATTTCTGACAGCATAAAGGTGCGTTGCTTTGATTGTCTGCCATATTGGTGTAGTAGTGCAGAATGTCTACTGTGAGCCCAGGGATCTGGTCATCTCCCTACAGCAAGAGATGCCAACAGTAAAATGAGAAATGAATGGAAGCCGTCTGTTAGACAGCCTATGAGTGGATAAGGTAACAGATCTCGATCAGTGCCAATAATGGCCTAATCAAAGGCGAGAGGGCAACGGGAATGGAAACAAGGAAACAGGGTACATAACTGAGGCACAAGGGTGCGACGAGACTGGAAACAAGACTGGGAAACACAGAATCAGGCTGAGAACATGGAAGTTGAGAGAAAAGAGTGGGATCAATTCGCTGACGCCATTCGAGAGGTGGGTGGACACCTATATACATGCAATGTACACAAAGTGAACTCGAAAAGAAGCATAAATGATCGTAATGACGTGGGGGTGAGATGAGATGCCAAGCGATAAGATTCAGGATAAGATCAAGATCATCTCAGGCTGGGAATGACTCGGGATCCTGGATTGACATGGTGGAGTGCAGCTAGCCCCTGTCTAGCGCAGCTTGACGTAGTCCACAGTGCAACCCTTGGATCCCTACCATCCAGCCATCAAGTCACCGTCACTGACCCCTAGGCCAATCATGCAACATCGAGAAGGGAAGAAACATAAGATATAAGTGAAAATGCACGAAAAATATGTATCATGAAGTAAAGCATATGGCACAAAGTTGCGATTGGGGAAACAAGGCCACGGATGTGCAGTGTCAAATGGGGAAGCTGGCACATGAAGCATAATCTATAGAACAAAGTAAAGCATCAGTGCATATTACGGAAATGTGTGAGTGCAAGTGTCAAGTGGAAATGTGAGTGAAAAGAGGAGAGAGGATGGGGGAAGGATGAAATAGGGAGATGTGATGTATGGCATGTGTGCCTCAGAATGCACTACTACATCAGTTCACAATGGTGATCAAGTCCCTGCTCAGACCCTCACCCGCCCCTGCTCTCTGTTTTTACTGCCCAACAGCAGACTTGTTGTGCTTACCCCCATCTCTATTGTCTCTGATGCACCAGAAAGGTCTCTCTGGACAAACTCTTTGCCAAACGCTGCAGGCTGCAAACTTTGCTCTTCACTTGCCTCGCCCCAAGCCCAAACAAAGCATCACCCCTGCGTGCGGCCGCTTGAGGTTACGGGTGCTCTAAATCAGAGAGGAAGGCACCCTTTGGACCCGTTTGTGTAAGCCGGTCTTCCTCTCTACTCACCCCTGTTGTAACCTGTCTAACAAACTCTACAGGTAGCTGGCTGTCAAGAGAACAGCTTTTAAATCCTAGATGCTAGTATGTATAACCTACATATGCACACTCAATGAAATACCCCTCTTCGCCCACAATTCGTCATTCCTTGCACTGGCCGAACAGTTTGACAGAAGCAAACACTGAACAAAGTGCAAAGCAGCCTGCTTCCCCAATGCCGCTCAAACTCCAATACTTCGACCCTACCCGCAGCGGTTCTGCTTCCGTCCAATTGATAAAAACTTCCATTCAGTGGCATTTCTATACTGAATGATTCTGACACATTTTACAGCTTCACTATCAAGGATGATGTGCAGAGGGGATCTTGGACAAACCTGAATGCAGACTTCCTCTTGCCCTGAACTCGCTGCAGCTTGAATCCCCCAACATCCTGAAGCGAGTCTGCTGCCACGCTGAGCCTCAGCCGTTCACCCTTTTTTGGTTTCCGGGAGCGAGTGGTCTGGCGAGTGGTAAGCCTCTTCGTCCTATGGCGCAGCTGAATTCTCACTACTACGTAGGGTTTTGCTTGACAAAATCATCCCTGAGAGCCTGGAGGCTCTGAAATTCATACCGTGAGCGGGGGAGGTGCGAGCATCCACAGAGGCAGGACATTCAAAGAGGATGCAGGCTTGCCCGCTCAAGAGGTGCAGGTGGGTGGAGTGGGGGCGGGACAAGGCTATCTTCGAGCCAAACGTGGGCGTGGAGGTTGGCTAGGTGGAAGCATGGTGCTCACACGCGTCTCGGGGTCAAAGGCGAGAGAGGAGAGGGGGGGACGCCTTCCTGGTGCCCCTTACAGTTCGAAGCACTTTCCTGTGTCTTCCCCTTGAGTATGTCACTGGCCCACGTCGCCTCTCCTTGTCGACACATGTTCACTCCCTAGTTTCACACAGCGGAAGTCTGGGGGCAAGCTGCTCGGTGGGAGTGATACAGACGAGGCGTGGATGGAATGAAGGGAGCCTCAAAATATGACCCCATGCCTGCAGGGGAGGGGGCGCGGTGCTGAGGTCATGCTTGGATTGGTTTGGGGCCCGCGAGGCCGCGCGTGGGAGGAAGCATCGGGCTTGTGCAGGGATGGGTGAGGAGAGATAGAGCGGCAGGAGCCTTGAAGCATGCCCACGGGCAGGGAGGCGCGGCAGAGGGTCGCTGGAAAGGTCCGCAACAGCAGCCCTCAAACGGACAGTAGCTCTGAAATAACTCCAAAGAACACCCTGTAGGCGAACAACAGCTCGGAATTTAGCCTCACTTCATCACCACTCCAATGCCACAGTTCGCCCAGCTGGTGCTTCAACTTGTTCCTGGAGTGGTCAAATTCATATCCCAGGCTTGGTGCATTAACTTGGATGCGGCAACTGGCAATGAATTGGACGTGGCTTTGACCAAGTTCTACTCCCAATGGAAGGAAACGCAGGACCTCGTATGCCCATCTGCTATACTTATATCTTTACCCTACTAAATGAGCCTATAGTCTCTTACCCTTGCATCGTTAGCCCAATGTTCCATTTGCTAAACCTTCTTCTATCTGACCGTGACCCAGCCTTGTCATGACAACGCTGTCCCTACCTGCAGAGAACGTGGTTGTCGACGAAGTTTTCACAAAACGTTCTCAAGCTGGCCCTCGGATTTTCGACGGCGGGCTTCTCTGCCACGGCCTTGATTTCAGTGCTCGGGGTCTCCTTAACAATACTGAAGGTGCATTGGCCAAGCGTTCATATTCATCATTACCGAGATAACGACTATCAACTTGATGGGCTTACGATACAGCTAGATACACCTCCCCGCTTTTTGCCTCACATGATCGAGAATATATAGATGCTTTGGAATATTGAAGGCGCATCGGCCAAACGCTCGTATTCATTGTTAGTAAGTTAACAACTATCAACTCGACCTGCCCTCGTTATAACTAGATACATTTTCCCGCTTTCTGCCACACACGATCGAGGATAGATAGCCGCCTTGAAATATTGAGGGCATGTTGACCGAACCCTCATATCCATTGGTGCAGAGATAACGACTACCAACTCGATGGGCCCTAGATATGAATAGATATAGCCTGCCCTACCTCACCGTCTTTTTCTTCTCACGATCCTCCCATCTAGACATATCAAGGTCGGTCCGTTTTCCTGATGGTGAGTAATTGTGCATCATGATTTTGAACACCATACTGCCTGCTGTTTGACTTGCTTTCAAGGTCTTTGTATAAGATGACCCCGAGTGCGGTCGCCCTCCTTTGGCACCTTCAGTGGTGAGGGTTTCTTAGTATCACCCGGAAGTAGCGACGTCCTTCACTCACCTGGAACTAAGGCTATAACACTGGGTACAAATCACATGGCAGATGTAATTACTCAACAATATGTTGAATGCTTTTGCTTCTCTCCATGTATCTTCTGCCGCTGCCCAAAGTTTGCTATCATCCAGCAATGATCGCGCGGCACACAATCGTCGGGAGTATACTCCCAGCAGCATTGTCAGGTAACAGATTGTCCAGTGCTGGGCTGGGAATGAGTGATCTGCAATCGACGGGCACTTCGGCACTACTATCAGTCCTTAATGTATTGTAAAATCAAAGAGAGACCTACTCGAGAGAGCGGGATGGAGATATACAAATTCTTAACGGGATGGCCCGCGCTTGCGCACCAGAGAAGTAGTTCTGAAGTGACTTCCAGAGCAGTCCAGACAACGACGTAGCACTCATCTTTTATGCTACAGATTTTTCGTGTAACAAACCAGTCAGTCAACAAATTCCCAAAAGTGATGTCGAGGACATATCCAGGGGTATCTGGGACCGATACTCCTGCACGAGCCTGGCTGACGACTGAGGTCAGTGTTCTGCAGGCTGCGTAAATAATATCGACGTTGGGCATCTGGTCCTTTAGAGGGAAAGGCGACCAAACGATCAGCGCAATCAGCTGCCAGCAAGAGATGGTTACCTGAGTTCCTTTATACAAGACACGACATACGTACCAGAGCCGCTTCACATAGAGATATGTCTATGTTTCCTGTTTAGATCTCGTATTGCAGATGTTCCTCTGCCTTTGTGAGGAGATATTGCTGCTGTTGTTCATCGATGGGACGCAGGTGTCGGGAGTTGCAGCACGACGCAGCAGAAATAATGGCGTATATAAAGGCGGGCTGTACAGACAACCTCGAGTCCAGGTTCTTAAGCTGGCTTTTGTAATACACAGGATCCAGGAAGCGAAAGCGGGGCCCAAAGAAGTGGTGTGTCGTCCTGGTCACCTACAGTGAGTAGATGATTTGTCAAGCGTCGACGTGGTGTACATACAGCGTGGTCATAAAGCTAATCAGAACTTCCACCCTGATCGGATGGTCAGATCCTAGACGAAGGGAGTCGTTCGATCGAATCATACTTGCCGAAATGTTTCCAAGATTACCGTCCATTCCCCGAGTCTTCGATCTAGCCGCCAACCGTTAGCAAATTTAAACACTAACTACTGAAAACGCAGCATCTACCTGCTAACGATTTATTGCGTAATAAATCTGTCATTGCCTTTTTATGTCGATGGCTCTGAACTGCTTCCGAAGGCGTTGGTTCCAGGGGAATGGGGCGGTTTGCATTTAACGAGGCCTTCACCGGTGTTCGCGGTTTGCCGGTGTAGCGGCATTGTGTGTCTCGTTCTAAGCATTGGGAGCACCAAGGGAGTTTAGAATCACAACCTGTCTTCCGTTGACGGCTGTAAAGCCTCAGCCGAGTTACAGGGCATACAAGGACATAGAGCGCACCACACATCACACACAGTACTGAGATCATAGAGCTCCAATGACATAGCTTCGCAATTGGGGAGTGCTGAATCAGATCTGCAGACAAAGGAGGGTGAGGGGTCGAAAGAGAACGCAGTGGGGCTTGAGTATGACATTAACCCGTGCATAGAAAGACTTTCGGGTCCAGAAGTTCGTCACAGAAGACACACAAAGAGGACGTGTCAAGTTAAGCTCCCGATTTCAAAAACAACCCCAACCGAAGTGAACAGCTGCGCCTGAGCATGAGATGACACCTGTAAGATTCCACTGTTGACCAGATTTCGGAGTTCAATACAGAGATATAAGTTTTACATTTCTGCTTCAGGAGATTGAGCGTGGGCCGGAAGACACTCACAACGAATATAGTATCCAAAAGCCGTGAACACCACGGACTGGGTGGCCCATGACGCTGCACACACCATGCGCATGGTTGCCTCTCAGACAATATAGGTAAGCCGAAGCAACTTACAACCTGAACCCACATTATTTGATGGTGCTCTTGCAATGCTGTGGGAAACGGGGTGCCTTTTACGTCCGGGTAGTTTCCATTTTAAAACAAGATGGAGGCTTGTTTCCAGCAAGGTCCTTCGTTGAGCATGCGTTCGGTAACGTGGACCGCTACTATCGGCCCAGCACTGTGTTTTGGTGTCAACATTTCTGTAGTTAAAAACGCGACAAAGACGCTATGAACAGAGGAAGGACACGGACATGAGCATGATGCAAGGACGTCTAAGTTAAGCGGCAGCCTCTTTACAAAGAAGACAGATAGTTCTCCGGTAAGAGGGGAGATTCTCACATCCAGCAAACAGAGACCGATAATTCACTCCTTGAGAGCTAGCTTTCAAGCGCTGCTTAATGGATTTGAAACCAAGAGAAGGGTTTCATCGGCCGCCAGAGATTCTGTGAAATAAAAAAGGCAGAGCGAACAAAACATGAAAACGTAGTATTAACGCCGCCCTTGACCGTATGGCGGATCCAGCAAAGGGCATGTATCCGTACGTAAAACTTCCAAAGCCTGAAAATTCAAACTAGATACAAATTTACCTTTCCGGCCCAATAAGCGCCATGGCTGCCGTGCCTTCCTCCTCTCCTGGATTTTTGATCGTTCACGTACGGGGTGCCCCTCCAGAAGTAGCCCCGAGCTCGTATACCAGCCCCTGGTAACACCCCAGATGTTGGAGAGTGCATTCTCATCCCCTCGAGACGCGTCGGCCCATAGCGCAATCAGAGCGAGAGAAGTCTTTTTGAAGAAGACTTCATTCCACTATTAGACTCCATTCGCGGCATTCAGGCATGGAGGGTTGCAGCTGGTGGCAGTGATGGCAACGCCCTGGACGTCTCTAGGCGCGGTTGTTCCCGGTGACCCACCGCGTAACGTCATCGGAACGACTCGGAGATCGTGGGCTATGGTGGGATATACTATATCTGAGCTAACTTACTGCCGAGAATGTGGGGAAGTCGAGTCATACTCCCACAGAGAGGTTGGCCCCTAGCAATGAAGAAGCAAGCTCGTGCTTGGAAACCTTCGTTGGCAGCTACATCCAATAATGGGCCGCTGCTAGCACGGCATACCCGAGATCCCACACGATCGCCTAGGGAGGTACAATACCCCTCTGTAACGCAGAAAGATAATGTAGGTTTGAAAAAAAAGCAATCGATTATTGCGTCATGTCCTGCGCTGCGACAGACAGCATCGTGCAGTTTGTAGTACCACTTCAGGTCTGCAGAAAGCTGAAACTGGGAAGTCAGTCATGCGTTCAAGGGTAAGAGGTCGGACACCTCTTAGAGGGTGGGGTGGAACAGGAAGCGTGCTCACATGAAACTTGGGGATCCAAGCGAAGACAGGGCTTGGGCTATTGATGGGGTACGAGACTTCAACATCTCCAAATATGTACCCTGTTCGGTCAGTAAGGTCCAGGTCCATGCCTTAAACTTCATTGTCCTGTTGAGGGGCAAGGTCAAATATATATGTATATGAGGGGTGACAGAGGAGGCGGCAAGGCGCAAACACACCGAATCTTCCAGCGTAAGGTCTATGAATTCGGGATTACGCTGAGCTCTAACAGGTAGTGGGGTAGCCACCTCCTTAACGTCGAGCTTTCCTTGCTTCTTGCGCTTCCGCGGGACCCCTGAAGAGGCAGGATAAGGAGCCTCTGGCATATTGGCGGTGGTGCGAGCTGAACGGCGCGCGGCCGGCTGGATATCGACAGCTTCAGGGATTTTGTCGATCGGAATGGGAGACGAAGGGGTGTCAGACAGTTTGGACAAGCATTGTTACTTTCCTCACGCATGGAGTCTGTAGCGCTCGTTGAGATAAGCTGGGCAGATCCTGGTGGGCCATGCGACAGAGGAGGATCTGCTGAAGGATCTGCGCCCGTCTGGATGATAGAGCTGCCTGTAGACGTTTCCGAAAGAGTAGCAGAGGGAACGGATATGATCGGTTGAACAGGCAAAGGGGCAGCAGGTGGGATATTCAAGGCGGAAGCCGGAGCTACGTCGATTGGAGAATGTGGAGGCGGTCCTGCATCAGAAAGGGCACTGCTGAGAGCGGCACCGTCTGCGTCACTACAGGGTCTTGGTGCAGAAATCGAGCATGGAATAGCAGATTGTGGAGATAAAAGGGACAGCCCAGGCCCTGTAATTGCAGATGCCTGTTCGGAATCGGAATCGACATCATCCTCCCGGGACGTGGAAGGGACACATTCATTAAGAGCCGCCTTTCCAGAGACGAGCTTGAACCACGCGGGTGTGGAACCTCCCACGACCGGCTGAAGAATAGTAAGCGCATCCTTGACATGTGCTACGACGTCACCGCCACACGTTGCAGCAAGCAGGACATTCCAAATTGCGTCATCGGCCGCAACCATCCAAGGAGGACGGGCGATGGAACCAAACTGGACCCACGACTCGAGAAGGGCTGACTTCCCAGCAAACTGGTCGTGAGATCGAGGCAGGAGGAGCATTACGGGTGAAACGGCTAGAGCCAGAAAAAGGGCCCTATGCATGGTCAGAGAGTTTGAGTGACTTGTCACTCCCAGTTAGCGCCTTTTGAGTTCGCTGCAGGAGTCTAGACAAATCATTAAGGTCTTTAAAGGGCTAAAGGGCATGGTCAGAGCCACGAGTAACTAAGAAAGCAAAAAAGGGCAAACCGTTTTAGTTCGATCCATGATGACTGGAAGTTTGGAGCTGGTGGGAACCACCCGACGCGGACAGCCAAGACGGGACAGCTCGAGGTCCACGAGATGATAAATCATGAGGGTTTTGAAAAGGCTCTCCTTGCACTGATCTTCTGATGCACAGGTAACGCGTCGGCCATGCATTTGTTCTACAAAAAGCGAGTATTGATCTTCTCGGATGGCAGGCGTGCTCCGAGCTACAAGTTCCATAAGGCGCAGGGCTAAGGCCTTTGTCAAGACCAAGAATACAAGATATTCAGACAGAAACAAATGAAGTGACATGAGGCAACACGCACATATACGGGCGAGTCGCGTCCAACCAGATCAGACAAGTTGGGTTTCGTGCATATGTCGTTGATGATCCATGGATAAGCTGCAAAAACGCCATTTTAACCCTCACATGAGGCAGAGACGGCGACGATGCCATGGGACCGGGATAAGAAACGAAGACAAGCGTAAACCCAACTTAT
>JABCKT010000318.1:0-20327 GCA_018858115.1 Tephrocybe rancida
ATGCTTCGTCTAGTGATACAATTCTATATACATGTCTAATCTACAGCACCTACAGAACTAATGTTACAAGCGACAAGAAGTTTTGGTATGCGGGCCAACAATGACGTCTGTATACAACCCAGGTGACCGTGAATTGGAGCTGGGTGGAGTAGCTCTACCTTTTTGGGAAGGATCCACTTAGACGAAGGCGACACCCCAGACGCCTACGTTTTTGCAAACAGCTGGAACACTTTCATGGTCAACATGCCTCAGCCACGAGCACGGAAGCTAAACCAAGACAGCGTTGGTTTGTATCAGGGGAACGGGGCTGTTCTCGGCTTCTCAGATCTCCGACTCACTTGGGATCTCGGGCAGCGACGCTTGATATCTATGTTGGTGTTTGCTACGATACAGGGTCAGATGCGATTGAGTATGATGGTAGTAGTACAAATGATGATACATGTGCGACGATTCAACAGTAAGGTGTGGAGGTTGAGATATGGTCCTTCGTGGGGAGATGCGTAGGTACTTGCGGAGATGAGGAATATGACAACAGCGGCAGCGGGAGATGATGAGGATGGAGTTAATTAAGTGTAAATGAGAATATCAGAGCAGCGGCTCGCGACTGCTGGATAGGCGGTTGAGGTGGATGTAGACATCCGTGCCGAAGCCGTCCATCGCGATAAGACGTAGGTCACCGCCAAAATAGCGGGCATACTGTGGGGAGAGTCAAATCAGGTCGAGCTCGAAAGAGAGTGAAAGAAAGAGAAGAGTCCAAAGTGGAGGATAAGGGAAACCATTGAATCGTCGAAAATAAAAACTAGAATTGAAGATAGAAAAACTTACCAGTCTTGACAGTGGCAGCCCATACCCAAAGCCCGCCATGGGCGCCTGGAAGTCACTCGCCTGGAAGTCCTGGTTGATCCCCTGCCCCTCCATGGTCGTATACATGTACGTCCAAATAAGTGGTATCGCACTCCGACTGATACCACCCCCTTCGTCCGAGATCTTGATCGTGATGTCCTCCTTGCCCTCCACGACGACGACCTTGATCGGGGGGTACTCAGTATCGTCCCCGAGACCATACCGCTCGACGACAGCACGAAGGGAGTTCTTGAGGAGCTCAAAGCAGATGTGTGAGAGATGGCCTGGGACGTAGGGGAAGTTGAGGTCCGGGGGACAAATGAGCTGCACAGGCGGGCCGCGGAACATGGCGTAGTGCTCTTCGCAAACAAAGCGTGCGTTTTCGATGGCTTCGGAGACGATATCGTGGACATTCTGCGCAGGACTTTAGCAAGTGTTGGAGTGGCAGTAAGGTGGAGGTAAAAGATGGGGACCAAGTAGTCAAAAAGGAGAAACTTGGCAAGAAAGAGAGCGAAAAAAAGGGCGGGGATAGAGTGGAAGGCGGGGAGGGATATTCTTGTCGAAGAAAGCACAGGCACAGAAAATGTTACGTACCGCTTGGGTGCAAATAATGCCTACGTAGTCTTCGTGGGCCTGTTGGGTGTTCAGAGCGATGTCTACGAGCGGCCTCGTCAGCGAAAATCCGACTTTAAATGAAGGGACATACGCTGGCCAATCAAGAAACGTATCCCAATACGCGAGAGGTAAAACCGATCGAGCCACGCCTGAATATCGAGCCCGATATTCCTCGCGTTCTGCATCCTTTTCCACTCGAGCACGCCCTGAGCGACGGTAGTGACAGTCGGGTCATGACGGCTCTTGATGGTCTCCAGCACCTTCGTAAACCGCTTGTTATAGTCCTGCACCTGCGGCGGCCACCGAACGACGGGCTCTGTGTCTGCGTAATACCTGCGTAGGTGGACGGGAGGCGGGCGGTTGGCGATCGCGTGCGAGCCAACAGCGAACGAGGAACGGGAGCGTACTGACCTGCGTTCCATAGGCACGCGGAGTTTCAGTTTATTGAAGCCATTCCCATTCGAGAGAGAGCCGTTCAAGGGGTACCCATAGACATGTGAATGTTCGTCCGAGTCGGGGTCCAGGTGACGTAGAGATGGATTTGGCGTGGACTCGGGGAGGACGTAATTTGTACGCGGCGTTATGAGAGCCTGGCGCACGTCTGGCGGGAGCACCACTGGGGGGAAATTGATCAATTCCTGATGTGGTGGTTTCAGTTAAAACGTTCCATTTCATTCTACGATCTGACTCACCTCGAAAGATTGAGCATACCAATTCTGCACCTTCTTTATCGAAGGCATGTCCCCCAGTCCATGGGGTAGCTCTGATAGCTCTTTGACGCGATGTGCCAGTCGTACCGGCAATTCTTCTGTGAGCGCAAGTTTCGTAAGTTTAAGATCGGTCTTTTTGAGGTAAACGTTCGTACCTGCGAGAAATTGGCTGGCTTTCAGTAACGTTCCCTGACTAGGATTCTGCCCAAAAAGGACCATCTGCTGCAGAGAGACTGTGATCAAAGACGATCAGCGAACATGCACTAGTTGCCCGTAACTCCACGAGACTTTACTCACCGCCAGTTTGAGGAAACGACGCAAAGTGGTGAATCTTGTCCCACAAAGCCGAGGTAATTCGAAAACCAGCCGACATAATCAATGTACATAGAGTGAAAGAAAGGAAAGAGAGAGAGAGAGTCAGCGAAGTGACGTCCGGACCATATAGCAGTACAAAACCAAGGGTCGTTCTGCATTTGATTTGACTTCCGAGAACCCCACATTTCACATGTTAATCACGTGCGTGTGCCTAAACTTGTCGCCGATCCCGAAATATCCGCTGCCATTACATTATAGTTCATTACAGTCCAAGATTAAGCGCGCAGTACCCCGCAAGTGCCTGACGCCGCTACAAACCGTGCGAACCCACACCTGATGGCGCATTGACCTTTTTCGAACTTACTCTTGACTTTCAGGTTCTGCGTGGCCATTCTTCTCAAATCCTCCGCATTCTCAACCTTTTTGTCCCTTGAATGACTCGGCGGCAAAAGACAATGTAGCACTTCGACTTGCTCCAAACTCGTTGAACATCATTAGTCATCAACTCAACATCAGCTTAGGCGACCAGTGGCTCCAACCTTGGTCAGGAGGCTCTTCATGAAGAGATAAACGCCCTTAAGATGGAACGTGTTGATGACCTCATGCCTTGGTCTATGTACCTGGAGGCATGTTGATGACGATGATAATAATACATCGCATGCTAACCGTTTTTGTCATTCCAAACTTTCGTTGCTTGTATTCGTGGCGATCGCTCATTCAACCGCACTATCCACACATGGTCAATTATGTGGTTCAAACAAAGCCGGTACTTTCGGGAATTCCCCAGTTACATCGATCCCATCTGTGCGTACGTGCTTACATAGTCAAGGTGAAGAAATCCCTGTCATGTTTCTGGTAACCCTCATCGTCTTCGATCAACATCAGATAACTATAAGGAGGCCGATGACACAAAATTCTTGGAAGAGCTGTACCCATCAATTGTGAACAACCGCGCTTGGCCCACTCCCAGGGTGGCGCTTCTTTCCCGAGGTGAAACCCCATATCACCACTAGAAGCCACATCACGGAGTACGGTTAATTATATATGAGGCCGACGCGAATAGAACGAGCGGCCACGGCCCAGAGTACCTGCGGTCGATTGTTGTCGACATCTATCTCAGTCTACCTTTGTCTAGTGCTACACTGATCCAACGCTGAAACGACAAGTTACACCGAATGAATACACTTCTGAAGTCCTTGACTTATCTTGGTCTATTTCGATCGACACGATGAATGGGTGTCGTATCCATCATCGAGTTCACTGCTCCACGCCGACGACGACGTACGATCATGATTCTAAGTTTTGAATCATCACTTAACCGCCCCATTGTCCTTAAGAACCTTGCTCACATGAGATACCTCGACAGCGCCTCCTCTTTACGATGTTCACCACTGAAGAAAAGGCGTTCTCGAATTATCCGGTTACCAGATCCTCGATTTCATTACAGTCATTGCTACGACTACCTTACTCTATGGTGGGCTTTATCCTTATCCTTTTCGGCACTACATCTTATAATTTGGCACAGGCATGGTCGTCGTCGTCTTCTGCATGTCCGCTTCGATGATACAGTGAGTAATTCTCTAAGCAGAAACTGATTCTTGACTGACATTCTTGACTGACATCGTCAGACGGCGCAAGCTAACTATGTCTACGAAGACGATGTATGGAATGACCTCGCTGTCGTTCCTGCTGGGGACGGTATACTGGATCTCGTATCTGACATACGTTGTGGTCTTTGTCCGATCTGCATTCCATGATGGAATTCCAGTCAATGAGGACTGGCTCAATAATGCATACTCCAATACCTTCATACCAGTTCAGATGACTGTTTGGTCACGACAACTCCTTGTAAGTTGGAACAAAAGGAACTGTGGGCGCTCACTGAATGTGTCACAGCAAATCGTTGGTGACATTATCGTAATATGGCGAGCATGGGTTCTATGTGGCGGTCGATCCATGATCCTACCCCTTCTCCTGCTTCTTGGGGTCTGCGGTGCGTGGTTGTATTGTTCTACGATTTGTTCTGCCTAACGGATCCTTCTCCCTGTTTCAGCAACCACCTTCGCCTACCTTGGGCTGACTATAAGCTACAATGCCTTTGTGAATGATGGCAATCAAAGCGGCCTGGCCTCAGACCACCTCTTTGTTGCTTTTGGAACTCTCTCGGCTGCCACCAACGCAGCGACTACCTTCATCGTCGGTATAAAAGCGTGGTCAAGGGCCTCAACGTTTCACTGATCGGGTTTCACTGATCCTTTCGATGCTTAGGAAATACCGAAAAATGTGGGAGTTTGTCGCGGGGAGGAAGAGGTCCCGAGCAGAGAAAGCGTTGCTTCTCTTCGTGGAATCCGGTTGCGTTTACTGTGTCCTCCAGGTCAGATGTTCTGTCATTGCGAATACAGCATCCATGGTAACAGTACTATCGCAAGATCCTCAATGTTGTATTCGTGAATCTCCTCGTCAATTACGGCACTGCCATCGACTACATGTCTCTCGTCATCAGAGAGATCTATACTCAGGTCACAGTAAGTTCCATCTACATCCGGTCACACACAGGATTGTCCACTGATATTTGTAATAAGGCCATGTACCCAATGGCGGTTCTGGTCCTCGTTAACCAGATAGCCAGCTCTTCAGATATTCGCTCCATCCCCACATTTGACGAATCGACGGGCATGCAATCGGAGGAGACGTCGCCAAGCCTCGCGTAAATACAGCGGTACTCAAGTTTCGCGTTTCGGTCGGTTTAAAGAAGGCATACGATGGATAACTATCTGACGACCGAACAAAAAATACATGCACAACGCTACCATATTTAAGATCAATATGATCGTACCAACGAAAATACATGGGTTGTGCGAATGGCCAGGTGCTCGCACCTGTAACGACAAGCCTTTCGCCTCATGGGCTCGAGATATAATCCTCTGGAATTGGGCATACCTCAATCCCAGTCTCGACAGTTACACCTCGAGGCAAAACATAGTATGGCCGCGATAAGAGCTTGCTTTCGAAAGACGACGGGGTTAGAGCAATGGGAGACGATGCCCCGGGGAGCGTATTCCGCAAGACCCAATGGGCCTGTCCGTACTCGTCGAAAATGATCGTCAGAGGGTCGTCGTCGGTAAGAAAAACGCGCGACGACGATTGCACGATCGGCCCAGGAGTGGGGAAACGTCGTTCGTTCAAAATTGGTGAGGAAGGGACGGAGCTCGAGCTCGATGGCACTGATCCATATGCTCCACTCCACGGTCGAGAATCCGTAAGATCCTCGACCGATGGTAGTGGGATCGTTGAATACAACGTCCGGGTATGTGGCGGTGGGCTGATCTCATTCAACCAGTCGACCGGCGATCCCCCACGATCGTCCGCCATCGCACCACACGCCACCATCCATCGTTCGATAGCAAAAAGCAGAAATGCTTGCCAATCAACGCACATCATCGTCGCCCACAAATCGTCGTCGATCTCTGGCCCATCGCGTGACAATGCCGATAGGTCTGTGTCGCGTGGACTCTCCATCTATACGTAGGCTGGTGTTGCTAGAGGTGCTCGTTGAGATTATCTATTGCGTGGATCAGGGAGAGCGCATTCATCGTATGGAAACAGTATGGCTCACAAGTGATAGTGATCAAAGTGGGGGTGGCTCGATATGTCAGACTTCTGGCAGCGTCTGGATTTAAGTAAGTACATGGTTCTGCTCGGGAATTAGCGAGGCAGGCACCAACGCGTGCTCACGCGTTCGAGTCATTAGTTCAAGCACGTGTGTTCACAAGGCTTAGGACCAGATGATCATCTCACAGCCGCCTTGTCCTGGTGGTACCTCGACTCTGATTTTGATGGATCCTCAAATAAGGGCGTCGTACAAGCACCACCTGCTTAGAATATGAAGTCAACAAAGTCCTCGGCCAGCTGGAGAACAATCCAGAGGATCTACTTGCAGCCAGACTAGAGTTTAAGATTGGCTCCAGGACTAGTTATGTAGAGTTCCAGTGCCGTCCATCTGAAAAGTTGATTCAGAATTGGATGTGGAGGAGATAGCTAGGTTATAGAATGCATGACCAAGTCATAATTTCAAAACGCAAAATGACCTCATGGCCATACTATCGATCTGTTTGCTCTGATGGTAACAGTGGCTGCGCAAGTAACTGTACAGTTCCTCGGATCACTCCGAAGAAGTCATTGTTGGACTAGTCGTTGACTTTGCCAATGCAATGCTTCAGATATTATGTTACAAAACTCTTCCGCTTTCATATCTCGCAATAGTTCAAGAAAGCCTACCGGAGCGCTCTGAAACTACAACTCTGCAGGAAGGACCCTTTGAGTCATATTGGATATGAATTATCTAAGTACGTGGGTGCGGTTATCTTCGAATTTGATCTCGTAACATTCTTGCGACTTCGCGGTGTCTGCCTTTGTCCATTTCAGTTTACGGCGAACTTTGGCCTAGTGACGGCTCAACCGTCTTCGTTTTTTCTCGGAGAACGCCTGTGTTTGACACAATTGAAAAGCAAAGTACGATCTTCGCTCAAAAGGACACGTGTAATAACTAATAAGTATCTCATGGCCAAGAGCATAGTGCGCTTGGGAGCGTCGTCGGGCCGCACTTCCAATCCGCCCTCCAAATCGCATGATTGGGGCGTTCCTAGGATTTTCTGGGAATCCCATGCCCCGCTATAGTTGTAGGCTACCTCGCCGATGGCGATCAAGATCATGGTGCAACTACCATGGCTAACTATGTTACGGTCGAGGCAAGGGCTTGCCCTGATGCCAAGATTGTCATCTCGGGATACAGGTGCTTTCCCCCTGTTGATCATCACGTCTACGGTCAACCAACGTCCTCATATGATGGATGTTTTCAAAAAATTCAGTCAAGGTGCCCAGGTTGCTCACTTTGCTACGAAGACGCTTTCCACTGCTGTTCAAAATCGTGTCAACGCAGCCGTCGTGTTTGGTGAGCCTTACAATAGACAGGGCTTCCCGGGGTCTATCAACTCGCATGCCAAGACGTTCTGCGCAATTGGAGACCTCATTTACTTGGGTCAGCCTATCATCCTAGTCGCCCATTTTGGATATGGTGCTGTAAGTAGTCATTCTTCATTTGAGCATTCTATTGATCAGGCCTTCTCAAGAATGCTGCTGAGGCGGCACGCTTCGTCGTATCACAGATTTAACTTTCCTGCTATGTAACTATTGCCTCTGTTACCAACAATTTCCAAAGTTATTCAAAGAGGCAGTCGAACAATGAAGAAGTTTGGGGAGGTGTGAATCAGATTGCGTCGATACAAATATTGACTAGATATCAACTACATAAATTTGATAATCGTTATCTCAGTTGTTCTAAGTAGTCCTTTCTGCGTAGACGAGCTTACAACTCGTGCCTATCAACTCGTGCCTATCAACTCGTGCCTACGGCACTCCGTTCCCAGTCGTTCTTGGGGAGCGGACACATCGGCTTACATAAATAGATTACACAACATTCTCAAGTAAATATCGACCTCCCATAATATATAGATAAGGCGACGCGTTAGCATCCCCCGCACAGCGCGGAGTGCGGGGGCTTGCCCCCAAGAACGAGCTGGAAACGGAATGCTGAAGGCACGAGTTGTACCCTCGTCCGATGAATGGGGTTACCGTTACTATCATCAGTTTCGGTTGTTGATTTCGAAATTCGGGCCCATCTGCCACAACCTGCCACTACATCCTTCGTCCTTTGCATTTCAAGATGTTGAATGGTAAGTCCTCCATGCCTTGTGCCTTGAGAGTGTCCCACATATGCATCAAATCCAATATAAGTAGATCAAATAACCACCACCCATGAAACTGCTCATGCCTCCTCGCTGGCCGATACTCTACCCTCGTGCATACAATGACGCCCTGGTATCAACCACGAACTTACCAGTCTCATGAGCAGCTACGACATTGTGGTTCACTCTCTCAAACCACAGCATAATAATGCAAGGAATATCGCTCAAAATTCGACCTACACCTTAGCCGCGAGCACACCCCTACAGCCTATCAACTATAATTTCACTCCGTGGACACCCAGCACATCCAATACCAGGTCTATCCTTGGGGAAGGCCATCTTATGCTTGTCCCGCGGCCCCTGACACGAAATCCACGCGATCAACCCTCACCCGTTTACCGCATCTCGGCTTCCATCAATCTTGACCCCTTCCTACGGTATCGTACATCACCCAGGTCCATCGTCCAGCCAGGAATGTAGAATCTGCAGGAGATCCTGTTGAGATGTTCGAGTAAGTGCCAATGAACATATTTCGATCCTGGTCTTTGACAACGGCATTGTAAATTCAAGGCTGTCGTTGGGGCAACGGCGCGCCGTTATAACATTCGGAAACACTACGACGAGACTTTCAAACGTTCTTATGGGTTGGGATACGTCTATGGCAAGTTGTTCCGTCAAACATCTGCTCGCTGAGCCTTTGGAACCCAGCCCCTAGTGTCACTGGATGTGGATGTTCGACGCCATACAAATACGGTGGGACTGTCGATCGACTCTTGATGACGGATCACCTATGTGTATTATTGTATGTCGCGCCTTCCTATCTGGGGTGTGAGAGCTTACGGTATTTCCAAGAGGGCACGAGGGTGACTCGTGCTTGGCGCTCTTGCAGAACACTCTAGTGGCGGAAGTGAAGTTGACCGCGACACTATAATGTTTGTCCCTCTCGATGCTTTATCGATTCACTGTAGATGTCTAACTTTACCGCTGTCCATAGCTGGCTCCTTGATTAGTTCTTTCACACTGCGACCTTCACACTTTCTGCACCACTATGTGTAGAGGCACCTTACGGCTGCCCCTACGTTTTCCTAGCCTATCGGACGTGTCAATGAGGAGCAAGATACCTGGTTCGTTGTGAGGACCTCATTATGCGATCAGTGGCGCTGTTTTTGTGATGGACTCGCTCAAAATCGAACTGTTGTAATCAGTCAGTCGGCTCTTAGCTTTAGACCTGGGGTTTGCTTCTTGGGGCCGCTGCACTCGGCGGACAGTGTGTCGAAGATTATCAATCTTCAACCGCATTGTAGGAACACTTCAGAGAAGAGTTTCGGATCGACGGCAGGGGGCGACCTGTAGCAGTCCTGTCAGCATGCATTTACCGCCACCTGTGATTGTGTTCGCCACGCACAATATACTTGACTCGCACAGCGATTCGTTGCCTGTTTTGGCCAGTGTATCTCTCCAAAATAATACAGATCAAGGCTCCTCGGCTGTCATTTTCAATCAGTGCTCTAGAACCTCGTTGTGCTAAAAGAACTTCGATGGTTGTTTCGCCTGTATCCACTGGGCCTCGGACATAATCCAAGCAGGTATCCCCTACCTACATGGAGCTCATATCGCGGTGACCACTGACCTCTTCATGCCTGGGTCGTTCGAGTCAATTACCTAGGAGGTATGATAGGTCTCAACGACTCCAGCACTTGGTTCTCAAGGGCTTTCTCTCGTAAATCGGTTTCTAGGAAAGTCTTACGTATTTCTTTTGTGGCGAGCGGCTCCCCACTGGAAGTCCTGCCAACGGGGTCAAACCGATTGACAAGTATGGGTATCACAAGTATTTAGCTCTGCCACGTTCCGAGGCCAGTGATGCCGCGGTCAAGTATATTTGTTCTGGAATAGATTCGTGGCAGCCATATCGGCGCAAGGTTGTTGAATCCATACTCTCCGGTGTACGTACGTACTTAGTTTCGTCGTTCCTTATTACTCATCTAAATTTATCCTTGTTCCACCTTTCGAATAGAATATAGGCCCCGTTGTAATGCGCGGACCCGCCCCTTCATGCCACGGCCATGGTCATCTCTACCCGTGATTGAGGAGGCGTGTTGGATACGCACCACAACCTAGCCTCGGGAGTACCGATATTCGAGAGTTCTGATGATGCCTGGACAGTACATATATAAAGAGGGACCACAGTCTTCGTCCTCCACCTCCTACTCCAGACAGTAATGGCTAGCGTTCTTCCACATCCACCCGCTCTGACTTATCGTCCATGTGCGCGTACGCCTAGCTACTCCGCACCTACAAAAGCTCCATCCCCTCTGCGTCATGCAACATCATACTCGCGATCATCCTCACCCTCCACTTCTGATATATCGGACTCCTCCTCCTTGGCCCATCCCCATCTGCGAAACAAATCCCAGCTAAGCCCCTTGCATTTCGATCTGACGACGAGCGGTCCGCCAACCAGGCAAAGACGATTCCATTTGCTCCCAATTCTGAAGCGGCAGGATCAGTTACTTATACATTGTAAGCGTTACGGCTCTCTCAATATCGATGCAATAAGCTAAATTAGGCGTCCCCCGTCAGCCAATGCTCAACATTCCATACAAATATCAATCCATACGTCCAAGTCGGGGGCAACAACATCCTTTTCCACCTCTTCCGAAACATCCGGGTCTTCACTGCTAAAAGTCAAGCGCCCAACCACAGCACTAGTGCCTCCGCGGACTTCGAAAGCTACATTGACCCCCAAAAAGCCTTCTTTGAAGGTTAAGAAGCAAAAAGAATGCGAAGCTAGAGCCACGACCAGTCCATGTGCCTCGTTACCGGAACGTCAACGCCGCGTGTCATTCCTCCCGCCGGGAACTAACCCTGGCCAAAAGTCACCAAATGAACTTCACCCACTTCTTTCTTTCTCTCAGATCCGCAGGATTACCCGCCTCCTCGATTTGCCTTCGCCTTCCCCTCCTCTATCTCTTGCATACGACGTCTCCTCTCCACCATCTCCGTGCTCGATCACGATTATCCGCACCCTCGAGAAAGATTCTGCTATCAGTCGCGCTCCCTCGAAGATACCTCTGGATCATGAGATGATCATCTCGACACTTGTCGAGCCCGCCACTGTTCCTCCTACCACGTCTCAGCTAGTGTTGACGTCCCTGAAGTTCCCGTGGGAAATAATGGCTACCTCTGTGTGCAAAAGTTCCGCTTCCAGCGCCAATGCTTCTTCCACGCCCAATGCCATGGCGAAGCATACTACCAATCTTGATGTTCTTCATGCTATCCACCTATCGCTTGCGGCACGTGTAACGGCGAAAGAGTGGGAGATTCTCAGCAGCTCGGGGAAGAAGCGAGTCTTGAAGGCGTACGAGAAGCGGTGTGTTAAAGCCGATGGGGGCTGGGATGAGGGTGTGCGTCGAGTGGACTATCTTTGTGGGAAGACAATGCTTGTCGGGATTGAATTCACGAAGGACAAGTTCGACGACCAGAAGCCCTTCAAGGGGAAGCTAGTCTTCACCCTGCCGCCCTCGACAATGTCTGCGTAGACTGGGTAGGTTCGATTGGATAGGACTTTTATTCGTGGACGCACGTAGTTATTAACTTCACTACAACACGCTCAGAATTTCTAGTGAAGTCAAGTAGGGGTTTCACATTCAAAGAATTCCCGGCTAATATGCACATGACATTGTTGTGGATAGTATGGATACAGTTGATGGGGTATAGGATGTACAGGGTATATGGATACATGGAGATGTTTGCAAGTAAACCATGAGGTCAATGATTGAAAAGAAGATAGAAATGAAAGATAGAAATGATAAGAACCCTCCCGGAGCCAGACAGCCAAAGTGTTAACCAGAGCACGACACACCGAGAGCGGGGAAGTCGTAGGTACCCGGGATCGCAGTCATGCACCCCATCCGATCTTGATGCGAGTTACAGTTCACCTGGTCGTTCGGCGAGGCACAGCAACGGATGCAAAAGCGGCTAAGAGCAGGCTCGACCCTATAACACAGCACAAAACGTCAATTTGTGATTCGTCAAAGAAGAGTTAATATGATCTACGCACAACTCGATAAAGCTAGCACCGTATCCACCGAAAGCGCACTGAGCTCCGTTAGGGTAACGAACATCGAATTGGCCGCCTGCGTCCGTGGGATCTAGACGGGTCTTGGTTGGGTCCATGCAGCCGGTTACCTAACACGATGATAGTTAGTAAGATATGCAAAGGACGTAACGAGGGATGAAGGGGTAAAACAGAACAATGTAACACCACGAACGTAATCACGCACGAGTATGAAACCGACGCGATGCCAGATTAGAGTGTAGTAAGAAGTTATGAAATGCGCGAATCGCTTCAATATCTGGCGAAGCGGTGGTATCTAAGAGAGGAAAGGGCGACTGACCTGTATGAAAGCCCCATCTTCGGACTCGTAATACGCAGCACCAGTCACAAAGTCTTTCGAAAATATGTTTCCGTCACAACCGGGTGAGGCAGTACCAGGTGAGCAATAGGCCACACCATCGCTCTCCGCATCGCCGATAAGCTCTTCAATTAAAGTTAACGCGTGGTGAAACTGAATTGAGATAAAGATATTTACCTCCAGGCTGATTAGGGAGAATAAGCGAGAAATCGCTTTCGCTGTTGATGTGAACAGTTGTTGAAGACGAAGGGTCGCCAGTAGGGTCGGGCGTAGGGCGCGCGTCGACGGGGCCCTCGACCGTAGTAGGGCTTGGGTTTGTATTTTGGGACCGCCGAAGAAGGCGGCTAGGCATCTTATGTGAATACGGGCGGTTTGGCCAAAAGCGGTTTCCAGATTCGCGCTGAGTCTGATCTTCAGCTTGTGGATATAACAGATGGGTAGTATGCGCTCGTGGAGTTGGGCGATTTGAGCTGTTGAACGCAGCTGCATTCACGGAGCTCACGAGAGTCAAAGAAAGGAATATAAAGAAGGAGCGCATGAGATACTTAAGGTATTGAAGTTGGTTGAAAGTCAAGAGATAGTACAAACTAGAATTGTCGCCGCAATCATGACACTGAGGCACAATCTAATCAGGTTCATTAGTATCTAAGATCTAATCAAACAAATCGAAACAATTACCTCGATCAAGTTCCGATTTGCGATGGCACAAACAGCACAAAGCACACATCATACTACATAGCATTACCATGTCGCATCTCTGTTTCAAGTAAAGTTAGGTTTAAGTTCCACTATCCCTCGTGAAATGGCTGTTCGCTCTCTTTAGCATTAATCTCTTTCTCATGAGTCGTGAGTCGTATCTGGTCCTGAAATTCAATTTAGCAACGAACGGACACGTTCTCCAACGACAGGACTTCCATCTCTAGTTTACCTCGCCCGATCTATTGAATTACTGGACGAGAAGATGGGCTTCTAGTCTTGCACTCATTTACTCCTGAACGTTTGACTTCCTTAAAATGTGTTGCGTGCATTTATATTTCACGTAAGTTGACCTCATCTCGTCTCATCAATATCCAATCTGATACTCCCAGCCCTTGTTCCCAGATAGCTGCCGCTGAGATCGTATCCATATGACGATTGACGACCTCGTTCTCATCACCTTGGACCATGTTAGATAAAGGGCGCTGCAAGATGGTCCCCTTGATGAACCTCGTGCTACACGCAAGCTCGTAGCTCCCATCCTCATGGCCTCCATAATTTATGCCTCCATATCCGATGAGGCACGTCTGGCGTACCTGAAAAAGTCTGCGAGAGTGCTGCGATCTCCGTGTTCACTCCAAGGCTCTACTCTGATGTTTTTTTCGGATACGCCTCTCAACATCACTTTTTCAGGTTCAGAAGTTGCCTTATAATTTCTCCGTTTTGCTAATGACAGCGTTATTTATATAGGCACATCCATCAGCTTGTACGGGGACAGCGCATCCCTCCCAGAAATTGGCGCAGGGCCCATACTAGACACCCTAAAGGATATACTTGTTGACGGGATTGCCACGACGGGTACTCTCTTTGCTCAAAGAAATGGCGGTTTAATGTATCACTCGCCAACTTATTCAGAGGGCTCACATTTTATGAGCTTTACGAATATGAAAAACGTCTCCATCGACTACATGTTGGTAACGGCGGGGTCAGGGACCAAATTACTAGGGGAAACAATACTCGTTGATGACCGCGATCCAACTGTCTTGTATGAGGGCGACTGGTCTCAAAGTATACAAAATCGCACACGGAACTTGGAAGGCTGTATACCAGTGGGCGGTTCCACTATGCAGACGAGCTCTTTGGGAGCATCAATTAGTTTCTCTTTCGAAGGTACTTATCTCAGTAGCATCTACTATATAAAGCTGAACATACGGCATTTCTTTAGGGACTTCCGTGTCTGTCTTTGGTGTTTCCGAACGAGAAGATGACTTCTTGAGTGTTGATGCCTACTTAGATGGTAATCTTGTTCCTAAGGCTCCCCGAAGCGGCAACGAGTTCCCGCACTCAAACTATCCGTGGTTCTCTGCTTCGGAGCTCCCATCGGGGGACCATAAAATAAAGCTACAGCTGAATCCCAATAATGGCTCGACAGTCAATTTCGCTTTTGACTACTTGACATATACCCCATCCTTCCCCTCGGTCACAACCCCACCGGACTCTTCAATCTGGAAAGTCAATAGCGCGTTCGGGCCTTCGCACACACCCGATCCAAATGCCACGAAGCCTAGTGGTGCTCGTTTGGCAGGACTAGTATTCGGCATCATCGGGATAGTCCTACTCCTTGCCCTTTTGATCTTTCGAAGGCGGATATTCAGGCGGAGGCTTCGGCCTCCGGCAGAGCGTAAGTATTTTCGGCTACAGAGATGAATTCAGTCGTTGATCATCTTCATAGCACTTCCATTTGCTCTTCCCGGACACCGGGCAGCCGTTGCCGCAAAAGAAACTGCACAGCGTCAACAACCCCAGCCCCAAGCTGATGGCCAACCACCCGTTCTGCGTGGAATACTACAGAATCGATCAGAACCTGTGAGACAGGTAGGCGCGTTACAGCTGTCGCTAGATGCGAAGCGAGTAATCACTGGTAAGTCGAAGACGACTTTGTTCTCACTACCTGAGATTGATGATCATGCCACCAGCATCAAATACCACCACCCTTCCCACCACCCAACAAAGCCCATCTCAAGGTGAAACAACCTTCCTCGGTCTGATACAACACAGGAGTACTGATGCCTGCGATCTGATAGATAAGCCCGCAGCTCAAGTCCAGCAGCTACTGGGACAAAGTTGATGCATACAATAGTTGTGCGACTTTGTCTGTCAACGCTACATCGACACTGCGTACCTCGATCGCATTACAAGTTCCCGTTTGTTCGTGATGCATCCATGAAATTTGTACAACTATGATTGTGAATTCGCACTCAGTCTTTGTAGACACAATATTTCTGATGTGACTTGTACAACTGCATTGCGGGGTGCACGCGATTAGCGAAAATGTCACCTAATAACGTAACGATGGTTGTACCTGCAGCGTTCCAATTCATAAAACATTTGTGTTTCACGCAGGCTCACTTGTCGCGAAGACAAGTGGAAAAGGCCAAACGTGGCCACAGATGAGTGAAGGTAACACTGATCATCGTTTTTATGTCAAAGCTTTCTCTGATCGTGTTCTTCACACAATCTGTTGTCGGGCTCGCCTGTGTTACAATCTTGATTCTTGGCTGCGTGCCCTGCCTGATCTGCCTCAATTTGAACCCCATCTGTTGATTTGGTCAGTTCTTGCCGAGAATACAGCCCATGCCGATGGCCGCTGCAGTAAATATCCTTGCCGCGTTTCGCG
The DNA here is from genome assembly GCA_018858115.1 of Tephrocybe rancida. Lineage (NCBI taxonomy): Eukaryota > Fungi > Basidiomycota > Agaricomycetes > Agaricales > Lyophyllaceae > Tephrocybe > Tephrocybe rancida. The sequence continues at coordinate 16,016 of JABCKT010000318.1, forward strand.
GAACCTCAACTTCGGGGCTGGGCAGCACGTTCATGGTCGTCGTTGCTCCCGTTCACAGCCAAGGCATCACGGTGGATGACTTCCTGCATTAGCCTATTGCGATGTGCCATGGCTCATTAGTAAGTCTTCAGAAGTGACACTGATGTGTTTTCGAACTATACTTACATGGCCCGTCTGTGGGAAGGAATGTTGTCAATAGTTGATTCGGATCGTCACCCCTCCTTATCTACTTGATTGTGAGAGGCTACGAGTCGAATTCCCCACTGTGTCCTCCGTCCTCTAGTACGACAGTGCCAGTGTATGGCAACCATTCTTCTAGACGACACGCCCGACGCTCTGGCATTTCAAGAAGGAACGGTGCTAGAAACCATAACCTCAGATACTTTAACAACGAAACCGCAGCATGTTTCTAGCGGTGTCTTCATTGCTGTTGGTGCCGGAGTGGCTGCTGTCGTGAGCGGGATTTTGGTCGTGATGTTAGTGTGGTGGAGAAGGCGAAAAAGGCAACTGCCTGGCTCCGTATCTACAGGTACATACCCGAAAGCTGCCTCTGTTTTTTATCTTACCGCGTTTTCTATATACAGAAGCGGATTCAATATCCCTTGCTACAACTAGAGATCCGGATAATATCTCTGTCGTGCATCATCCGCATGCACATACCAGGCAGCGCTCGCACCTCCATCCTACGCCCACTATGACGGGACTTCGGCATGAGAGCGAAATAACATCAGAAGCTCAAAGGGCTTCAAGCGACCAAGGTCGATTTCCAGGTGTGTAAAACTATTCTGAGTGTCAATCGACTGCTCAGTAAAGATAAAAACAGTCAAGCGGCTCTCCCAACTCGAGGAGCATATGATTGTAAAACCTTTGGTACCTAGGCCTCGAAGATTTCATGCCAGGATCGGTTCACAGAGTCTTCAAGAAAATGTTCAGCAAATTTCTGCTGCCGGACAGCCGCCCAGAGCTCCTGCAATAGTTACTTTACCACGTCAACCTCATTCTTCGCCAATGCCAACTGATTCCCAGATCCAGAAGCTTGAACAAGCGATGCGAGCCCTCCAGCGCAGCACTCAATCCCAGCCTGAAGAAAATCTAGCGCTTGAAATCTCAAGGAAAAGGCATCCTAGGACTGATCACAATAGCCTATCCTCGGTTAATCCGTTGAATTTCGCTTCTGATGCTACAAATACTTTGGTATCGCCCAGGCCGGCCGAAGGATCTTACGGCATGCGTATGCAGCAGCTAGAGGGGCTGATACAGGACCTGAAAGGATCGGGCGCAAGCACGCTAGAGACGGGGGATCAGGTAGGAACAGGACATAGTATGGCTCTTGTAGGCTTGATGGAGGAAATGTTGGATCAACATAGGAATCGGCCATAGTCCACACGTGAGCCAAAGCCACGCGCCAAATTCAATAGAACTGGATACTGTCAATTATTCGCTTGAGCTTGGTCGGACTCACCTTACTTACTTCAACGAACCCTGAAATTTTCGAAGAATGTCAAGAGTGGCGGTCCATTTATGGCGACGCGGTATGTGTTACTGTTTATCCTTTGATGTGATAAGGAGTCCGCAACTGTAAAGTTCGGACTTAACTTTGACTGCATCTAAGTGTCACCGTTGGCACGGCGGTTGTGGTTCTTGATGGCACCTTAGGGGGGGTGTTTGGTACGACAGGAAGGGGCCTAAGAGGCCTACCGGTTGCGGCGGTTGCTATCCTGTGACTCGTTGGATCTAGATATCCACCGTCGGATCTTGCGCAGCGTCAGCCTTCGAAATCACGGGCGGTACGGTGCGGTCGGTTTGTGATCGCTTGCAGGTTCCTATTCATTGCATATCTATGACGCTTAGTATACACATATACTAAGAACTTGTACTCTCGCATCTATGTCACAAAGTCGGTCTCTCCCTGTGTCGTGCACTGCCCCATCAAACAGGGCAGTCTATTTCGCCAATACTACCCAGCATTGTGTGCTCGCTGCCTCTTTCGTCCAGTACCACCACCTCCCGGCTCAGCAAGCACAGCCCCTACCAGCTGCTCACACCCTGCTTCCCCTGCTTGTGACGCTCCAGCCATTCACGCACATCCACGAGCCACAGAATAGCTCCTCTGCATCCGCTGGCCTGCAGGAATGGCTTTGATAGAACCGCGACCTCCACCTCGAGTGACACAATCTCCATCTGTACACATGTAGCGCATTGGCGAGGAGCAGCGCACCGTGGGTGAGTCTGTGGGTGGCGGGACTGTTAATCGTCAAGCATCGTAGTTGAGAGGAGCAAGCACGGACCCACCATGGCGCTCCGAAACGCCAGCAGAAACGCCAGCTAGCTCTGTCGGCGCCCAGCAGTGCTCATTTACGTTTGTCGAAAAGTCCCCAGACAATTGAGTTCAAACGTACCCACAAGGTCATCTCTACCTGTCGTAGTCTACCCATACAGCATACCAAGCCTCCTTGTATGTGACTGACCCATGAAAACTTCATTGTTTTGACATGCCTGTCAAGGTAAGGCCCAGATATTCTTAGGGCATGCCCAGGCTTCACGTGGTTGCTGGCTCGAGAGTGAAGGACAAAGGAGACTCTAGGCAACACCTTCGAGCCGAACTGGCATGTTTGACTTTGTCTAGCCTCAGGAGGAGGCGTTGTGGGTGTGGGTGGTCGAAGTTGGAACTGTGCCGGTGTCCAGGATTGGCGCCGACTGAATACACAAAGTAAGTTGGTAAGGCATGAAAGAAACTTGAAGGGCCCATGAGAAAGCCAGTGGATACAGGTATAACAGTCCTGGGATTCGCAAGAGGTGCCTTGGACAATGACGACCAGGTTCAACATGGGCAGCAAAACCCAATTTATCCAATTATACACATGTGCAAATAAGAATGTGGCGGAACATCGTGTGTTAAGAATTAGACCCCTAATGACACAGGTATCAATAACCTTAGTCTGTGTAATAGCGACTATATTTGTATCGTACCTAATGACACAGGTATCAATAACTACGGGAGATCAATAAGTAAAAGGTCCATTAATAAATATGTAAGATTACTCACCCTTAGTCTGTGTAATAGCGACTAAGGGTGCTGTATGTAGAAATGTACGTATATATAAGTATGGATTCCTTTGTATGTATGAAATAAAGAGAGGAAAGAAAGAGGTTTGTACAAAGGCCAGACGGGCACGCTTACGGTGGCCCATCAGATCGCAACACTCCTCCTCACCGTAATGCGTGCTCCTCCTCGCATGGAATCATGGTGTCAGTGGAGTCCGAGCATCCCCCGAAGGCGAAGGAATTGTGGTTTGGGAAGTGCCTTCGTGAAAAGATCCGCGACATTATCCTTCGTGTTGATGTAGCGTACAACGAGTTCTTGCGAAGCAACGTGTTCCCATAGGAAATGATACTTTATGTCGACATGCTTGACGCGCGAGTGTAAGAGAGGGTCTTCCAAAAGGTTTATGGCAGAATTGTTGTCACATAAGATCGTAGTGGGACATGAAGGTCCGTGTCTGATGGTATCTAGTAGTGTGCGTAGCCAAATGCAGTCCTGTGTCGCCTCAAACGCTGCCATGTATTCGGCTTCGCATGAGGACGCGGCGACCGTCTTCTGTTTTCGTGAGGCCCACGAGACCAGGCCCGACCCAAGTGAGAAAGTGTATCCGCCGACACTCCGCCTTGTATCAAGGCAATTAGCCCAATCTGAGTCCGTGAATCCCGCCAAATTACTTGACCCTGCGCCACCAAGCGTGAGCTTCAGATCCCGGGTCCCCTTCAGATATCGGACAAGTTGTGTCGCAGCATTCCAGTGGATATGGGAGTAAGAATTGAGATACTGCGTGAGTTGTTGGACAGTGTATTGAATATCGGGTCGTGTACCAATAGCGAGGTACAGGAGGCCGCCGACTAGTGATCGGTATGGTATGCGTGAGATCTTGTCCCGCTCCTCGTGGGGTAGGGTCTGGTGATCGACACGTCGTAATTTGAGGCCGGGTTCCATTGGAAGTGAGAGTGGGGAGGCGTCTTTTTGACCAAACTGAGATACAAGTCGGTCAATCAATGCTGTCTGGGATAGGGATACTGTGCGTGTCTTGCAGGACCATTCGACCGCAATTCCTATGATGTGTCGCGGGGTCCCAAGATCAGAGATGGTCCAGACTTCGCGAAGTTGGTTTTTGAACCGCTCGTTTTCATCCTTTGTGCTTGCAATCACAAGGAAATCGTCAATGTGCACAGCCGTTATGACCGTGCCCGCGTCAGTTTTCCTATAGTAGATGCACGACTCACATGGTAAGCGAGTAAACCCCCACTTGATCATGTTCTC
>JABCKT010000319.1:0-20219 GCA_018858115.1 Tephrocybe rancida
TCGGACCCCATCAATCCGCTTGCACCGCCTATCATTGCCATCAGCGAAATAGACCTTGACCCAGGTCGGCAACCGTACTTAAGGGCCATCTAGCTACAGGGTGTGTTTCACTACAGTTGAGTGTATTGAGGATGCTAATATGATCTGTCTAGATGGATAGATGAACATGAGCGGACCTGTTTAGGCCTACATATATTCGCTGCGCAGACCCTGTCGAGACAAGCCCCCAACAATTCGCCGGCAGGCACACATCTGTCACAATTGACTGCAGTGGGCTGGTCTTGGGAGTTCCTTGGAGTTCCGAGTGTCGGACGGAGACACGTAATGAATATTGTCCCAGTAGGAATTCAATAACGAGTCATACTTTAACGATTGGTATTTTGAGATCCCATCAAAAGTAGCGTAAGCATCCCAAACAAGGTGACTGTCGCAAGACGGTTGGCAGCGGTTGGCAGAGCCTTTTATGGTTCAATCCCCTTATCACGCATCACTCGGAACGCATCACGTCAAGATACTTGCGCTCATGCAGTGGAGACTCGGAATCAACGTCGTGGCACTAGCTAGACGTCAGCATGTGTAGAGGTAGAAGGGTACAGCATCTCACATGACAAAATGTATATCCCAGCACAACCAGCTATGTTGATACTTCTATTTCATTGAGCATTTAGAAGAAGTTATCTTGGAAAGAAAGTTCAACGTGAGTTCAGACAATGAGTAATTCATGAATTTTCTTGCCAAAAAGTAGATACAGAGTCAATGTACAACCCATGTAGAAATTTAGTCTTCCTTCTGAAGATCTCCCGGAAATATACATGCCATCGCCCAGTTGGGTAACACCCCCGCAGGCCCAACATGGATAGCATGAATACCTGTGGTCAGAGGGAAGGTCCTCAGTGAAGTAAAATTATCTCAAATTATCCTCCAATCTATAGATGCGATGTATATCATTGCTATACACCTTAGGCTCGAGGAGGGCACAAGCCAGTTCTCTCCTACAAAGATAGTGAGCCGGAGGCGGGATCACCGAGCGGCGATCTCGGTGATTCCCGGGAATGACCCTATGATCTCAGCAATCGAACGATACTTACCTCTTCAATAACAAACATTGATTTTGGAATCGTGCGATCGCGACTATACAACGGTTCGCTTTTCAAAGCCATGCCCGATGACAAGTGCTCGGTGGCAAGAACTGCTGACTTCTACCACAATGTACAATGGCTTAATTGGACTGCAATCCCGTCGCAACAACCTGCATACCAGCAGGCTGCAGCATAGCTCATCCCCAGTGGTCTGGACACGACAGGAGTGGCCTGGAAAGCTTTGGCGGCATCACAAATCATGTTTCAGATGCACGGACATGTATGAACTCAACTCTTCGAGATCAGCGTGCCGCCGAATTGTACTTTGCACCTGACGCGATTCATCTCACGCAAGTTTCTGCCCAAGTTTCTACCCGGTTTCTGCGCTACGGAAGGGGCATAGGCCACATCTAAAAAGAAGGTTATAGATGTGTCTACGTCACAGTCTGGCTGTACCTAAATTGTCTAGCCAAGGTCTACCTGCAAGCATGACGTAGGGTTGTTCATCCGAACTAGTCAGAGCCTGGCTTCGTATATTTGTCTATCTGGCAACTATCTGAACTAAACATGATCTACATATACAACCCTGAGTGAGGCCATCTTTGGTGATCTATATTGAACGATCTCTATCTAGATGATAAAAGATCTGATCAACCGTCCAACCAGGGGTCTGGTTAGGAAAGCCTGAACGTAGTGATGTGATTGTTTCGTCGAAGGTCAGCCGCAGCATAGGAATACCCAACCAGACATGTATTTAACTGGATAGCAGATACTTTCCAACTTCCAAGAGACCGATAACATTCCAGTTCAACTTTGTACAGCCCTATCCGTCACCTAGCTTTAACCTGGCTATTCCTACCCCTTGGGGCTCCAGTACCACCACCCCTACCCAATTCTTTGTCTTGTGCTAAGTTCAATTGTCGTGATGACACCCGAGGAACGGGCATTGTTACAGAGAGGTGGCAACCTTCTAATGACTGAAATAACTCGAGTGGTTGTCCTTGCCCTTTTGTATGGTAAGTTCAATCCCCACCATCTGTGTTCTGAAACTGTATCATGCATATTGTTAGGAATCCTTGCACCAATTGTCATCCATGTCATTCAGTCCGTAAAGTGTGCATTTTGGTCTATTTCCTAGCCTTTGCTTAGACTTCTCATTGATCATCACACCAGGCGTCAAACATTGGGCTCTTGGGTTGCGTCCCTCTTGTCTGCTTTTGGCCTGGCTGTATTGTCTATAAACCTCATTCTTCTAGTGTTGATCCCGGCATTAACGCTCCATGTTTTTACACCCACTCCTGTGCCCTTGAGGGGTCGCGTGGAAACATATAATCTTACAATCCGTCCAATCGTTATGGCACTTGCCTGGCTGCAAGCACTACCCGTGAGTTCACCGCACCGTGTCAACCCAGGTTGATATTGACTAATTACATCCACCCACCCAGCCTGTCTTCAGCGACGCATTCATTATATAGCGTGCTTGGGTCCTCTTCCAGAAGCGAAGATGGGCATTATATGTTTCCAGCTCATTGTGTTTAGTTGCCTTAGGTATGTGTTCATCTCTGGTCCCTTGAGTGATTCAGGGTTGATGGCATGCAATTATAGTGTCCACATTGGCGTATCTGTCATGGTACATGACCCCAGAGGGATATGAGAATGCACAAGCTGATGGGGCAAAATCTGCTATACTTCTTACAACATTGTATGGTCTGTCATTGGCAACAAATCTAGCTGCCACTTGTTTCATTGGCTGGGTCCTCCGGTGCGTTTATCATCATCATTTCCTGACTCCTGCATGTACTAACTTAAATCGAACAATGTCAGAACGCACCTGGCATTTATGAAGGCCAATATCGGCAACAGACATCGGCGAGTGTTCAAGGTCTCAAATGTCCTGGTCCTTCTGGTGGACTCAGGAGCAGTGTATATGGTTATGCAGGTATGTTCCTCTGTGCCATCAGAGGTCCTCCTTCTATGTTGAGCATTTTCAAATCTCCAGCTTATCAATTTATTGCTACAAACGGTGATCGGCGGAAGCGAAGGCGGCACACTGACTGCCTACCTTGTTGTTGGGTGCATCTACACTTCCATCTCGGTAAGCAGCAAGCTTTCTGAATTGCCGCATGTATTCAGCAACTTCAGTTCGTGTATCCAGCACTCACAATATTTCTTGTTCACGGGCCATTCTCAATTGCGGCAGTGAATGACACTGTTATGTCATTCCATGAATCGCTGGAGCCCACTCCTGCGTAATCACCCCAAAGTCGTGCTGGAACAGTAATTTTAAAGATTATCATTTTCATGGCCTTGATCCTCACCATTCCTTGATTTTCATTTTCGTACTCTTTGTATGTACTGGTCATTCGCCTATACACTATCTATTGTATTTGTATTCAGTTTAACTGATCTTCGGTTGCGTGAGTGTATCGTACCGAGGCTGGGGAAAAGGTCTAGGGGAACACGCAATGCGAAAGGCAAAGAAAGCAGAGCAGTCACGAAGGAAATGGGAGTATATGACACGAAGCAGGCAGGTAGGACGATTGGTCTGACTTGAGCTGAGTTCGCTGATGACGAATAAATCCACGAGAAATTTTTTTCACGCCACGAGGACAATAACACCCACTGAAGCACTCCCGCTTCCTATTCCGGGCACCCAAGCGGTATGTAGGCGCGCTTGACATCGCGAAACATGAAAGGTAAAGCACCCTGGCATGGAACACCAAAGAAAGTAAAAAGAAGTGGGCGATTCGGGGTAATTCGTAGTGGAACAGGAGGCAAGAGAATGAGGATAAAGTATCAAAGAGGCCGCTCGTCTCGTCTCAAAGCTGCGCTTGAGGAGCGATTCGCCCAGAAAATTCCCTGTTTCGGCCTCAATCTTTTGCATGGGGATGGCTCACGGCGATACAAGGCTCGCATAGGCGAAGCGCGAAATGTTTAGACACGAGATGGGCTCTCAGGTTCTCATAACTTAGGTTCCCGCCTAGCGAACCCTGTGCAGAGGCGGGGAAAGCACGCTTGTGCTGTGCTCCGTGAGCCGAAGGAGCAGGCGTGTATGTGGCACCACACGAGCGACGATGACCAGTGGTGGTGGGTTCGGGGTCGGGGGCTCCATGTGGGAGCTGGGGACAAGGAAGCAAGTCCCCCAACTCTACGACACTGGGCTAGTTGGTCGGCCAACGATAAATGGAAATCCGAAGGGCAGTCATTTGGTTTAGAAAAGGTGTACGAATACGCGATTGATAGATCCTGGGAGTCCTTCTTATCAGACGCTGATAATGAAGCGACAATTAAGAAACTCACCCTCAAAGCTGGAATTCCTGGGCGGCATCCAGTTCATGCAAACATTCTCCCACACACATTGACCATTGGACCCCAGAAATGACGTACGAGACCAGCCCGCCTCCTATGACCCGCCCCAGTCGTAGCTCGCGCAGAGGGGAGTGCAACTTGATTTCGCGATCGAAAAGGTAGACCAGGGTCGTCGACGATCGAACCCTAACCATCTTCTTGTCCCCGAAGTAGACGTGGGAGGATCTTCGGGCTCAAGTGAGTGGGTAGGACCTGTGGCTGAGGTCACTTTAGAGAGCGAGGAGAAGGAGGGATGTATCTCGGTGGCGCTTCGCCTCGACCCATAGGTATCAGAGAGGTTGTGAGCGCTTTGCCAGAGAATGGGCTAGGGATATGCTACAGGCAGACTGGAGTATTAACATTAGACGAGAGTTACGTGGAGAGTAGAAATGGGGGAACACACCGTCTGAAAGCTCCTCATTCATGAACTAGTTGTACTACACAGCTGAAGGAATGACCAGAACAACGCTAAGCCGTTCCTTCCAGCTTCGAGCAGTATTCAATCGTCCATGTCAGTCGATGTTTGGGAACCAGGGGGACGGTGGATGAGGCAGAGGAGAGGACCATTATGTCAGCATTGGGGATAATATATACGGAAACACTCCTCGGCGAGAGATCGTGACCAGCAAGTAACACAAACGTGCATGTGGGGGACAGGTACGTAGGGGCCTGTACTCGTATTAATGAAGAGAGGGTGTCGTTGAGGGTGGGAGACGTACGGGCGTCAGGGTCGGGGACAGAGGATTTCTGGCTCTTTCTCGATCGTGAGATATACCATTAGGAGGCGATCGGTGTATAGAGAGGGCACCGAGAGCCATGACTGGAGGAATTGGAGATGGTGACGGTGTTGCATGGGACCAGCATGGTTGGGTGCTACTGCAGATATGTGAGCACCGGTCAGCGCAATCATCCCAGCCCAAGAGAAAGGCCACATACCATTTTTCCGCACACGGCTCCAATCTTCATAATCATCATCGGCTCCGTGAGCGCGCATGCACAGCTCCAGGTGCGGTGACAGCGTTGTCGAGATTCGAGACTTCTATTAATTAGCTTTCTAACATCACCTACGTGCATTCGGAAAGAGATTACCAGGATCTATGGGAATGGGCTCTTCCTGAAGAACGACAAATGAATTCAGAGCAGTGAAAAGAGTTTGGAATTCGAGAGGGTTATGGTCGGGGAGAGGCAGATTAAGGAGCGAAGTTCAATAATCTGCAATGACGTGTTGACAAATATGTCCCAATAACGCGTCCGAGGACCGAGTTGGCGCTCGTGCCGGTTTTACTTGAGGACGGCGATGCTCAGGATGATTCATGGAAGGCTGTCAAGGTTGTCAGCAGCCACTGAATCCGAAGTTTAGGTGAGTGAAGGGATGTCAAGTCTACTGTCGCACTCACTGAGTTTCCTATAGTATCTAAGTAACAGACGTACCGTATAGTTTAAGCATCCTTAGAAGTTCATACATATGAACAATATTGGACTTGAACCAGGCCAATATTGCACTCCGGAAGCTTTCTGACTCGAACAGAACTTGGGATCAACCTGGAAATCACAAAAGAATGAGCACCGGTCATATCATGATGCACGCTTCTTTCAACAACGACCATTTCTTCAACCTGTTCTTCAAGCGCAAGCAAGCCTGACAACTGTAGCCCCATGGCTTTTTATACTAGCGTTGCTTCTGTGGACATTGTGGTGCTTGCGTGTGGGTTTCCTAGGAGCTCACAATCTCCAAGCTGTATCCACCGGGACCACCTGCAAGTCGAATTGTCGGAAATCTCCTGCATTTTAGTTTTCGTGGGGCAATGACACAGCTGACAGAGCATAAACCAAAGTACGGCGAGCTATTTTGCTAGCGTTTCTCTCGTGAAATGAGCTGATATGTAGACAGGCGATCTTATTTTCTTTCATGAGCTCGGCACCAACATCCTTCTCTTGGATTCTCTCCACACCATCAACGATTTATTCGAGAAACGGTCTATAATATACTCTTATTTCCCTTCTTACTGTCGCGGAGGAGCTAATGGGATTGAACCAAGTTCGTCACCTTCATATGTAGTCAGCTCAATTTTAATCGCGCATGTTCAATTTTAAGTACCTTTCACACGACTTTCAAGATCTGTGACTTATCTGTGGCCTACGGTCTGTGGGTCAGTGAGGCGGATCGCGACGTACCTCGTCGTCTTTATCCCTTTCTTCCTGGCCTGGAGCTTACGCGTCTGCAGTATATCAAGCATGCCAAGGAAACCATGGATATCGTCGGAAAGGCGATCATTCCGGGGCATAGCTGTGCGATCTTCTACCATTCCGTGAGCTTAACATCAGCATGTCAGGCGTGTCTCATTAACAATATCTTTTTAGTCAAATATTGGCGCTCTCGGGTACCTTCCGTACGAGAAGCGGCTTGTGGCGAACATATGATACAGCATCTCATCACGATGCCCTTTGAGGACGTCAAGTGATCCATGATATGTATACTTTCCAGCATGAAGTTCCTTCCTTATCAAACGTCGTCAGGCAAAAGCAAGAGCTACCCCATCTTTAGCTAATATAACGGGGACCAATTACTCTGGTGAAGCGAGCGTTCTCTGAATCCACACTCCTGCTTCGAGCTCATGAATCATCTATCTCCAGCTGGCGCAGAAACGGTGAGAAAATCTACATCCGAACTATCATCTATTATGACGTATTTTCGAATGGCCCACAGACATAGTACACGGTCGTTCTAACGTTCATCACAGCGATGACTCTCGATCCCGACAAGCAGCGACTCGCCAAAATCAAAATCAACCGGGTCATCGACACTAATTGTCTTCCTCTGATATCTGATTGCGAGAGTTTTCCATATGTCAACGCGCTGATTAAGGAGACATTGCGATGGCAGCCTACTTTGTCTTTGGGCGAGATTCGAACCTTTGGCCCTTTTTCATGTTCTCATGCAAAGAGCAGGTGTAGCCCGCCGGATAGCTGAGTATGATGAATATCGCGGTTACTTTAGAACCAAAGACTCGATGTGGCTCCCAACTCGTGGTATGCCTTTCGGGTATCTAATCTATCAAAATGGACAGCTTATCGTCAATAGGGTGGTTGCATTTGAACCCAATGATAAGTACGGCCCGACAAGTTTCATATCTGAGTGCTTCCTAGACCCAGATGACGCAACCGTTAGGTGCTTCTCTGTGGTCTTTTGGATGCGGGAGCTGCCTTTCATTCCTCCGCTTTGTTCTGAACAGGTACCTAAGTCGCTTGGTGTGCGTTCTAGAACATGCCTGGGCAAGTACTCGCAGAGAATTCACTCGCTGTATCACTGCCAACTATCCTTGCTGCTTTCGGCATATCTCCCCCGGTCGGGGCTAAGTTGGAGCCTAAGTTTGGGTTGGACGTCAATAGGTGTGCAATTTTGCATAGCCTTCTCGTTGTATTCGGTGAATTGAGTCCGAGTCATGGTTTTATAAGCTACCTGGAGCCATTCAGTTGTTAGATCGCTCCTCATTCGACAAAGAGCATAGAGCTGATATGGATGAAGGTGTCCACTCCAGCAGTTTGGCCCCTGAAGTTTAGATGGTGTTTTGTGAGATATACAGTCAATGCCTACACAGTTACTCCTGTCGTTGCATAAAGTCCTGCTTGTTCATGACTGCCCGTCCTACACTAGCTCCAGGACAAGCTGAGCTCCACCACCCCCATTTTACATCTTCGACTGTGCATGCTACCGCGGCTGGTGTGCACACAGTTCATTTCAAGACAGATCTGTGTATCTCATGTTCAAGAATAACCCATTGTTACATTCCACAAACCGTAAAGGGCGAACTATACGGACCGGCGCTGCAATCAAAACCAACTGTGATACCGTAAAGGGACCAGAAGATTAAGTGTCAACAGGTAATTGCTGCTGATGCTTAGCCTTTCTTATACATACCCCTTGCCCCAGGCCATGAACTGTCTGCGTATCGTCTATATCCCTATCCCCATCCCTCATCCGGCCCTCATCTTATGGGCCATGGTCTTTCTGAATATCTACCGGTTCTACCTGAGAGCATACCGATACAGGTATTTCACATTGCTTCGTCCTGCCATGAATCTACAGCTTTGCTGCACGACAGAATTGGTCGAGGCGCTTGATTCAAATCTTCCCTGCCCCACGAGTATTGCGTTCATGCAGGTCTGTGTGGCATCGTACGAGTCTGTAAGCCAACTGAGATTGTTTACTCACCTTAAAGGTTTCACTCGAATCGGTGCGCATAGTCTGGAGCGTACAAACCATCGTCCGTGATAGTATCCATGCTTGCACGCATTTTTAGTGCTGTCATCTTTACTCGATATGCAGCAGTCGATGACTGCAACCAGGCAGATGTTTTCAGTCTTGAAGCTGAAGCACCTGCAGAGGACATCCTATTCGCCCATATACCCGTCGTTGTTCAACTCCTCATGTTGGATGCGTTTGAATAGAGGAAAGAATAGATCGATACACACAAGTGGTAGTCAGTTATCCGAGGGAACAGCGTACATCCAATTTACCTCACTCCCTGTTGAGACAGAGTCGGTAAGTACGATACTCCTTTTGGACTTTCTCGTCACTCATACAAGCTTGAGGATTGTATGCCGGGGCTCTCTAATCAAGCCAATCCAGTCTCAGGACCTCGTACAGAGGCAATCAGCCCCCAAGGGTCAGGTGCACGTCGCTCCTGTGCCGATCGCCTTTTCACGTGTGACAATATCAACATAGGTTTACTCGGAGACTCTCGTAATGACAGAAGTCAGGACAAAAATCACAGAACATATTTGGAACATATTCTCTCTCGAATGCAGGCAGGAAATGTGTGCCTACTATCCTTGCCTTCACAGCTGTACGCCACCACAGATGGAACATACGCATATTGCTCATACCTACTTGCAAACTATACAAACCAGGACCTCTGTCGATTACGGTCGGAACCGGTTGGAGGATACGTGAACTCACCACTTCGCCTGGGTCGTGAGGCGATTCCGCATGTGTTGCACAATCTTGTGGATCTGATTTCGGAGAAGCGCCACAAAGACGAAGATTTGCACAGGGAGACGCGCCGTCTGGACCTGGACCTGCCGGAAACTCTAGATGAGTGCTTGAAATTCGCGCATCACCCGGAAAATTTTGCCGTCGTTGACGAGACATGGTGGAGGTATGCAACGCGAGATTTCCGAAAGCTAGTCTGTGAGATCTAATATCTGTCAAACACAATATAGCTGTCATGTAATTGGCGATACGGTGGCGAGTCTAGAGAATAATGGTTGCAAATATATCTAATTACGTTCCTATCTTTTCAATGCACGGTGCACAATCTTTATTACATTTGTCAAATAAAGTGGCAGCTTATTTCAATTGTGAACATCCTAAGCCAGTTGTGACAAGTGGTAAGTTATGTTAGAAGTAGCTGAATTTACTTCTAACATTTGAGTGATACTCATTGGCTGGAGGCTCGAAGCCCTTCCATAGACAACAAAACCTTGTATAACATTGCTCGGAATTATCGACCGCGTGGCTTTGACGCTGTCAACACGCAGGCTTTTGGTTGAAATCAATCCTGGAACGGCCAGATCATTGAGAAAATATGATATTTAATAGGTGTGGTACAACTTCGATGAGGTCAATGATTCTAGGCATGTCCTCGAACAGGCTTGGGTTGGTACCTAGCGATATGAGTGTGTTAGGGTAAGAGTTGGAGTAAAGCTGCGGACGTTGAACGTACGGCGCTTCCAGATATTTCGTCTCCTCCTCTGTCAGCGTTATATCCGTCGTGATTCCTTCTAGCAACCGCTGGACAGAGTTAACGCCAATGATGGGGCTTGAGACTTTTGACGCGATCCATGCAAGGGCAATTTGCCCCATCTTAACACTCTTCTTACCGGCAAGTTCTTCGACACGAGTGACGATCTCCCTATCCGCTGCAGTAATTTTTTTCTCCATGGGCGAGCCTTTGGAACTTTCGATGCGCACGGTACTGACGCCTAGTGGGCGTGCGAGAGTACCAGCTGAAAGGGGAGCCCAGGGGATCAGCCCTATTCCATTATAGTTGCAGTACGCGTTCATTTCGCGTTCCTGACGTTTAGTGATCAGACGCGTGTTCTCAAGCAAAATATTGAGACTCACATCTTCACGATACAGTAGTGAGTACTCGCTCTGCATGCTCACAAATTTCGTCCATCCGTGCTTCTCCGCCACTTCATTCATCAACGCAAACTGCCAAGTACGCATGCTGCTAGCACCAATATACCGAACCTTACCTCTCTCAACAAGGTCGTGCAAGGCCTTCATGGTTTCCTCGACCGGAGTGTTGGCGTCAAACCGATGAATCTGGAGTAGGTCAACATAATCGAGCTTGAGACGTGCGAGTGAGGCATCCACGGCATTGAAGATAGCGGCACGAGAAAGGCCGCCTTGATTGACATAATCGATCTGATTCTTCAAGTCGGGAAAGGCCAGAGTACGCAGACCTGGCTCGTTTCCGACCAGGCCGAAGCACTTGGTGGCGATGATCACACGCTCTCGAGGGATCTTATTCTATGAGTGGCGTCAATGACCATAACCATTCTAGTTCTTTGAATAACCATACCTTGACGATCCATTTCCCTATAATGCGCTCCGATTCTCCATTAGAGTATAGATTGGCTGTGTCGAATGTGTTGATGCCTGCAGCCCAGGCAGCTTGTAAGATCTCGATCGACTGTTCTTCTCCAAGTACCCAGTCCTAAGGAATATCAAAATTGGAGTCTCTGAAAACTTAGATATGTGTGAGGCACTCACGGCCCACTCTGGCGAACCAAAACTCATGGCACCGATCTAGTTGATTCGTCAGACAACTTTATAAAGGCAAGGGTTTATTTACAAACAATTGGGACTGAGACCCTGAGGCCAGATTTACCAAGCTGCCGGTATTGGATTTTAATAGATGAGGACATGGTGTCGGGACTGTCAAACACTGAACAACAAGGTCGGGATTGGGGAAGGAGCTGGGGAAGGAACTTAGGAAGCACGTCGTCTTATATAGCATACTTTCAACATCTCGGGTCGTCACTTGGTCGTCACTCAAGCATAATGACACAAAAGAATGGGCAAGGGCGGAAATGCCACGCAACTACTCCGGCATGAGGAATCACTGAGTCACCCCTGGTACCGGGTCCGCATACGAACATGGTCATGACTGATGAGCACTCTGCTTCCAAATTAAGGACACGGATCATAGTCAGACCGCATGCCAGCAAAACCTAAATGTGTAGTGCTCTTGTACATGTTGAGTTGATGTTGAGTCTAGACAGCAGCGAAATGTGAGAATGTGAGAATGGGGTACATAAAGTGGAATGCAAGTTACCCTCACAGGTCCTCGCACTTATGGGCAGAGAAATGGTATACTTTGGCCGAGGCTGCTCTATTCAGGATCGACGAGAAGAAGGAAGTGTGGTAGACCTGACCCCCTGTTGAGGAGTCGGTGAGTATGATCCTCCTTTGGGGCCTTTCCGTACCCTGAGTACAAGGACTCGCTTGATCTGGAAGATTGTGTACCGCTGACCAGGACTCCCGATCACGTCGGCGTAAGAGATGAGAGCTATGGAATGACGCGTCGGTGGCGTTGCGCATAAGGTCCAGGGTTCGACCCATGATCAGGGCATTCCGCAGTACTTTGGGTATATATATGATGTTATAAATACGATACTGCCTTGGTGACTTGAGAGAGAGATTGGCGCCGTGGGATGAGCAGGCGCGGGACAGGCTACTACAAGCTCTCTAAACCGACAAACAAAGTCAAAACAAAGTTCAAATGGCCGCGATGACGTGGTGACAAATATACCCCAATAACGCGTCGACGCGTGAACCACGTTCTATTTTTGTGTGGTTCCCCCTCAAACCACGGAGACAACCTCACGCCAAAAGACCGAAGAACTGAAAGGTAAGAAGAGCTAGCAATTCAGACGTGTCATCGAATTCAAGATGACTTTGAAGCTGTTTCGCAGTGAGCTCACCATCGCCCCGACCATGGCTGAATGCTGAACCTTTCAAAGGGGGAAAGTTCATCATTTAATATGGGCGCCGTTCTTGATTTATTGGTGATTGTGTACCACCAATGTACTCCTGGCTCACTGTACTCCTATTGCCCAGGCAACCCAAACAACCCATTCACCTCTGTGCGCGTGGTTCTTTGTCTAATTGCGTGATAGAAAATCTTGAAATCCATCATAAAGCACAAATGGCGTCCAGTAGCACAGCATGACTCTGAGCGAGGCCACATCGTGGCATTTTTATTATTGAATGAAGCACCATCCTGTTGAGCATGTGATGGTGCAGACAGACGGTGTAGATTAGCCATGCGCATGATGAGCATCAGCACATTCAGCTGCGACCTAGGGCCCGACATTCACGGTACGACCCTCAATTTTCCGAAAAGTGTTGCAGATACCTTCGAGGCCGTCTTCGACATCATCTGCTGAGCAGCCTTCGGGTCAGCAATACACCATATCTTCAGATATTCGAAGCGCCCACCAATCTCACGAAGAACAGGATTGCGATGCTGCCCGCCGACGGCGCCCGGTTTCCGGGGACGCGGAGAAGTCTGAAGGCTGCCTGCCGTCATTGATAGTTATTAGAAACCTACGCGGAATGAGTCGGTAAAGAACGTAGGTTGCGAGGAAAGCAGGTACAGAATGTTCCACGACACATCTTAACTAGTAATTTTGGCCTTGGTGCCCTATCTTAAGACAACGGCACAACACGACTAGCACGATCGAAGTGGCCTCAGTTCGCGGTGAGGAGGCTTTGATGGGTCCCTCCGTTCGCCTGTATCAAGAAGGTTTGAGAGAGATCTCCCAGCCCCGAAGCCCCTTGATTCCGCTCCCGCTGCCCAATCCCGCGAGGTGAGACGATGTCAGCCAGGGGCCGATTACGCAGTGTTGATCTGAAGATAACAGAGTACCTGTTGACAACTTCAGGGTAAAGCAAGAGCCTGAGAAGTGGGACGTACGGGGCGTAGCTCACTCCCGCAGCCCTCGAGCCCCCACTGGTATCATGGTCAGCTATTGCACGCGTAAATAAATCATCTCCAAGCGAGACACGGCCGTGAAACGAACAAAAGTCCTTCTGGTGCACAACCACAACCACAAGACTATATCATTCTTCAAATTGGCATAACAGAAATTTAACAGAAAGACATCGCATTAGTAATTTTACAATCAAACCGTTGCCCACATTATAAGCCACATACCTACCTGTTAAATAGCTCACGAGAGTTGCATCGGGTGGGCGGGGAATGGTAATCAAACAACTCTCCAATGAAGTGCGCCTTTTACAAGCGTCGACCTGCGGGAGTTCACCGTCCCGGCCGCGTCCACACATGATACTTATTATGCCACGTTCCTCTATTTTAGATTGCACTCACGACGAGGTAAACACATACTAAGTACGTGTTGACCGGTTCGTAGTTTCTGCGTACAGGCGAATGGGCCATGGGGGAGCACAGGAGAAGCACAAAATCAGGACAAAATCGAGAAAGAATACAAGGGAGAATCAACTAAAGCAAACCTGGAAATCGATCCCAGTACCTTCGTATCAACAGCCCCTGGACGCGTGGCTCATATCAACACGATTCTCTAGACCAGCTCGGCCGGCATCTCCGTTACTTTATCCATTCTTATAGGTGGCGCAACATCTAGGTTCTCTATGCAACTTCGATACATCCCATCAATAGCTCTGTCATACGAGCACAGCCTCACACCACAAGACCAAGACCAAAAGGAAGGTAAAAGCTAGCAAGACAGGTAGGTAGGTGCGTGGCTACACAATACACAATACACGATACACGGGTACAGCGGCAGTCAGACGGGTGCAGTAGGGGGTAAGGTATACGGTATCTATTGTATTCGTATGCGTAATTCGTTTTAATTCGTTCTTCTGCGTATGTATCATAATCTCGTATATCCTGAGGGGAATTGATTTCGAGGCTCTGTGCAAGGGGAAGAGAGGAGAAGAGGGAGGGGCAGGGGGGAAAAGCGATGAAAGGCAAGGAGAAGAGAAGGATGTATGCCACAGGGCAGGCAGGGTGGATGAGCTGACTGGGTTTGAGTTGGATTGTGTGTAATGCAGACGGCGAGAATGATAATGAGAATGAGAATTGGAACGAGAAAGGAATCGAGAGGGAGAATTAATCTTCAAAACGGGACGTTGAGTAATCGGTATCTGAGGTGAGGAAGCTGAGGATAGACGATCGGAGTCTGGGCGAGCAGGGGTGGGGGTATACGAGAAGTCGGCCGGCGAGTCTATTGCGTTTCAAGTCGGAACCATGCATCCACACCGCCCCTCACCTTCTCTTCCCCCCTCCACTCCCACTGGCGCCCCTCCCTCCCCCTGCACCCGAGTTCGATCTTGCATTCACATTCTCCTTTGCCCCCGCGCTCGCACTCGGCGTAGGCGGGTTCCCCAACCTCACCGTCCCCGTCCCCCCCGGCGTCTGCAGCTGCTGCGCGCGCGAAGGCGACACACTCCCCTCCGCTGGCGAGAGCGACTCATCCACAGGCTTCATCGCGTCCACCTCGCTCTGCGTCAACGCCGCGCCCTCGCTGCTCGTCCTCTTCCTCTCTCTATCTCTCTCCCTGCTCCTACTCCCACTCAGCTCCCTGCCCTCCCTAACGACGTCCGGGATAACCTCCAGCCGGCCCTCACGTTCCTCCCTTTCGGCGCGCCGGATGACATCGATCTCGCCCTGCACGACGATGCCATCGAGCCACCGGTGGCACACGAGCTCCGAGGCGCGCGCGCGCTTGTCGGGGTGGAGGCGGAGCATGGGGGTAAGGAACGCCGCGAGGGCGTCGGCTTCTTCGACGGGGAAGAGGTATTTGTCGTGCAGCACGGATTCGAGGGGCCAGTAGCGCAATTTCGTTATGTGGCGGAGCTCGCCTGGGGATGGGATGGGGGGTTAGTCGGGGTTCGAGGGAAGGAGGAGGGAAGGGACGGAAGGAAGCAGGGAAAAGGGGGAAACAGGGTACGAAGTCAAAACTCTGCCGATCAACACAGCACACCCACAACGGGGATCAGGCACCAAACGCGTCACCCCACACGCTTGGAGCCCTCATCTCCCTCGGTGCAGGCAGCCACGTTCCACAGGCACCTCAGGCATGACCGCGGTGACAGGCCGACTGAGGGGCCGCCAAAAAGTAGGAAGAAGCAACAAACGAACGCACCTTTCCGATTAAAAAACTCCCCCGCATACTTCCCCGCAAACGCAACACTCTTGGGTATCTCGCCCATAAGCTCCATGATCTGCGCAATATGGTCGTCGTCCTTGGAATAGCGCGAGCCCGAGGCGGGGTCGAAGAGGTAGTCGCCACCTGTTATTAGTTCGAACATCTGTGGAGGGAGTGGGTAGGGTTAGCGTCGTTGGAATAGAAGAGTAGAAGGAATGGGGACGAAAGGGAGGGGGATGCGAATTGGGAGGGGGAAGGGACGACGGCGAGGTAGAGAGGGAAGGGTAGGGCAGACAGAGGAGGGGGAAAGGAAGAAGGAGCGGGAGAACGGAAAGGGTAGGGGCAGGCAGGTGTAGGGACAGAGGAAGGTGAGAGCGTATGCAGGAGGCGGGGCGGAGTGACGGAGGAAATGGGATGGGTGGTCTTGGGCAAGGGGAGTGAAGCGATCGAGTCGGAAACCAGGAAAGGTCGAAGAGGGAACGCACGTGTCAGAGCGGGGAGGGGTGCGGTAGTACGTGAAGGCTCGCGGAGGAGAGAGGGTCGAGTACAGCAGGAGGTGAAGGGGAGGCCCGAGCCATGGAGTGCAGGGGGACGGTGGACGCGGGAAAAGGAAAATGGGCAGGTAAGAGAGTGGGATGGTGCCGTAGGGAGGAAGTGGTAGCGTAATGAACGAAGGAGGATTAGGAGTGGCGATCTTATCATATCACCTCGTATCGTATTCTCGCGCGGTAACGTCGCGCCCGAAAAAAAGAAGAAAACGAAGAACGAAGAGCGAAAGAAGGGAGAACGAAAGAAGGAAAGAGAGGAAGAAAAGAAAGAAAGAAAAACTGACAACACAAGCGACACTCCAAATATCCGCACTAGGCCCCCATTTAGCGCCGAGAATGACTTCGGGGCATCTATACTGCCTCGTCTGGATGTCGTCCGTGAAGTGGTGTTCGGTCCAGGTGGCTGAGGGTGTTGGGCGTCAGTTTCGGTGGGGTTGAGAGACGAAGAGAATAAAGAAGGAAAAAAAAAAAAAAAAAAGACGGTATAGGGAGTGAGAGAAGGGATATGAAGAGGACGAGGATAGGAAAGGGAAAGGGGAGAAGACGACGGGAGGGATAGGAAGGGGGAGAGCGTCATGAAGGGAAAGGGAGGAGGACGAGAGAAGATGAGATAGACCGAAAAACAAACATACCATTCCCCAAATCAGCAATCTTAACGGTTATCCTCTCTTCCTGCCCCCCCTCCTCCCCCTCCGTCCTCATCGCCCCGGAAAGGAACTCGCTAACAGCAGCATTAACATCGCCCCCCGGCACCGCATCCACACTCATCATCGCCGTTCCCGCTGGCGAACTCCCACCAGACGCGGGTATAGGGATCGGGATGGGCTTGATATGCGCTGGCGCCTGTTGCGATAATAAGCTCGGGCCCGTGGCAGGTCGGTTAGGTGTGCCGGTGTCTTTATCCTTCTCATGCGACCTCGACTTGCTCTTCGCCGCCTCCTCCGTAAGACTGACGTTCCTTACGCCCCCGGCCAGGTCCTCAGGTAAGGCGGGAGCGGGTTGACGCCCACCCTGCGGGGCCTCGATCCTGCTCATCCCGAAGGCCCAGCGGTCCATCATGGGGGACCCGGCGCTATATGAGGACGAGGCACTGTTCGATGCGGCGGCGCGGTCTGCAAAGGCGGAGAGGGAGGTCATGCTCGATGGGCTCGGGAGGGGCTGGGAGCCGGTGATGAATACGCTCTCGGAGCGCGGGGTCTGGTTGCCCCCTCTTCCTTTACTCGGTGGGACTCCAGTGAGTTTCGCGTGGCTAGGAGAGGAAGGTGCGGTGGAGGAAGAGGCGAGCTCGGATTGGATGATGGACTCAACGTCATCGATGCATATGAGGACGTTCTCGGGTTTTAGGTCCGTATGTATAACTCCACAGCACCGATGCATATAATCCAACCCAAGCAACACCTGTTTCGCGATCTGTCGTACTAGTCCCATCGGGACGCCTTTATTCTGGTGTCTCTTAATCAATCCCAGCAGGTTTTCGCCGAGGACCTCGAAGACCATGCAGACGTGAGTGCCGTTGGGACCTTTATGGCGGAAGTGGTCAAGGAAGGAGATGACGTGGGATCGGCCGGGGTGCGTATGCGCTGGGGAGGGCGGGGCGGGATGGGGCTGAGGGGGGTTGGAGGAGGTTATGAGGCGCTGGAGAAGCTTGATTTCGTCTAGGGCTGTTTCGGTATATCGGGGCGCGGATTTGACGACTTTGAGCGCGACGTGGCGGGCCATCCTGCGTTCATAACCCGTAATCAGCTCCGATCGCGCTTATCACCAACGAAAAGAAAGAAAACGCAAACGCACTTGGTATCCCTCGCCAACCAAACGGTACTAAAATGTCCCCAGCCCAGCTTCCTCACAACGACATACCGCCCTTCCGAAAACGCATCGCCAAGTTTAACGGGGTGATACCCGCCTTTCACATAGTCCTCCCAGTCCTCTTCGTCTTCGGTCATCGCGCTCCCGGACTGAGACTGCGATTGCGAGGAGTACGAGCCGTGGGACATCGTTTGTTGATTTGGTTTTATGTACTATATGGGGAGGGGGGCGTGGTTTCGGGTAGAGATAAGGAATTGGGGCTTTGATAGAGATAAGGAATCCGACGACGCGGGGCCCCTGGGGTGTGGTAGGGTCACTTCGCGTAGACCTGATATTCGCTTTCGTGAGGACGGGCGAGAGGAGGGTGAGGACGAGATAGAGGATGGTGGTCGAAGAAAGATGGGATGCAGAATCTAGTTCCGCTCTGCGTTTTCAATTTTTGTGTGCGTTGCGTTTGCGTTTGCGTTTGTTCCTCGCCCCGTTGCCCAATGCGGAATCACGACCGTGACGTGACACCGACCTTCTTTGCCAAGCCTCATGACGTGGGCAAAATTTATAGTGAATCCCCACGCTCCCATTGGCCGCGAACCGGATCAATTGTAAGGCTTTCATCTTGTCGACAATCAAAATCACTGATCTCTCTGTGCCAATGCTAATAGCTCCACAATCTCGACTGGGTACGTACCCTCAATTTCCCCAGGTTTGGCCCCGGGTGTATTCGTGTTCGCTCGCGCCGTCAATTGTTATTGTTAGCCCACAATACTCGGGACGGAAGGACCTGCACTGCCTCTTCATTATTTTTATTCGGCCTTCATCTTACAGCACAGCACACGACCACAGCTTCACGCACCTTTCATCTCCCGGAGCATTCATTTATAGTGGAGCAGACCCTCTCTCACCAGCCCGTGGTTTAATTTCGGGATCACCATGATAGAACGACGGGTCCCCCGCCGGCTCGTAAAATGCCCGGTGAGTTCCAGGGTTATGGCCGACCTGGGGAGTACCTTTAACGCGAGGGTCTTGGGTTCGATCTCCACATTCGCCCCAAAGTCCCCTGCATTGATTTGATTATTTGCGCGGGTCACGAAATATCAACATTTGCGAGGTCAGATAAGCACAGTTTCCTCCATACGCAGGTATCCAGCATGACGCAAACTTCTCAGATACTGCGCGGCGCGGCATACACATCTACACACTGCGGACGCGAGTCGTTGGGTTCAATCCCCGTTGGGGGCCAATGTTACGATAATTTGTGTTTTTGCTGCGTGGGCCACGAAATAACCATGCGAGAGAATAACTAACCCGACCTGAAACTATAAGATCTGCACAATACCCTCGAAAAAAAGCAAGGGATGGTGGGTGGGTGTGCAAATCGCGAGATGTCAAGTGTTTGAAGGATGCGCAAGAGAAACTAAAACTTTGACCTCTTGACACTCACTGTGTAAGCGCTCGATTGAACCTTCATCAGGCGTTCAACCAGAAAATGATATAGTCAGATGAAGCATTATCTTGGGATAATCCAGCATCATGCCTATCTTTAAGATAAGGGGGTAGATATGGCTATATGTGCACACATGGATGTTATCCAGTGCAAATGAGTTATGGCTCAGACATGGCTTACATTATACTGAGGATGTTCACCAACAGTCAAAGAATAATGATCTAGACATGATATTGATCATAGTGGCAGCCTCTTTATACTTCTTGTAAAAGAAGGTTGTTGACGATAACACTGCAAATAAAAGTGAGGGTGGCCAACCATGAAAGAGTTATGGAGACACTTGAAATGATGACCCCAATATATGCCTTGGTGGCAATGTGCATATTCTCCACCATGGCCATTTTTAGCATACAGATCACCATGGTCAACACTCCTCCTTGACAATGATGAGTTAGTAACATCCAGCTGTACTTTACACTCCCCCCCCTTGTCCAGGTGGACTCCACCCAGACTGTCCGGACTCCAGTGGACTCCACCCGGACTCCAGTGGACAGAAATGAGTCCAGTGGAGTCCGACCAGAGTCTGGGTGGAGTCCAGGTGGAGTCCAGGTGGAGTCCACCTGGAGTCCACCTGGACTTCGACCAGCCAAATGACTTGTGCAAATTGTGACAAGTTGCACAAGTCATTTTATAATGTTATATAATTTAAACTTAAATTAACTTGGCCCCACCATGGGCAGGCAACACGCTAGTGACTTATTGATCATATATTATATTTATTATATAATTTTG
>JABCKT010000320.1:0-20092 GCA_018858115.1 Tephrocybe rancida
ATACAGATAACCTGTATCTCCAGATACAGTCAAAGAACATTTAAAATCTTTGTTACCTGTAACTTTGCATGCATCCTTTGTTGTTTTGCTAGATACAGCCAAGAAACATTTTAAATATTTATTAAATGCATCTTTATAAGCAGGTTAACTATATCTTAACCTGTATTCTCAGATACATCCAAAATTTTCATTTTACCCTGTATCTCTATATATAGGTTTCAATGCCTGAAGTGTTAAATAATGAGCTATTTAAGCTCTTATATTTGGTTCAGACCACAACTTGGCCACGTCGATTCAACCTCGATTCAACCATGCAAAGCCCCAGAGCTCTCTCTCTTCTTCAACTTTCTGGGGAGAAATGGAATGCATACAGACAATCTCGAGCTAAGGCTGATGCACACACGTACCATGATGCACAGACCACAGCAGCTAGCGTGCCACTCTGTCGTCTCCGCGTTGTAGGGAGGAACGAAGATACTAAACGCATCATCAAAGCTGCTAACTCCCAAGGAAATGATTTTATTGAGGTGGAGCGGAGGATGTCAGAGAACCTCAGGCTGGTGAGCAATCTTGCCGTCATATGGTTATGATGTTCTGATATCAGGTCCAGTTAGAGATTGCACAAGAAATTGAGGATGCAATTCGTGTGCCAATGCAGTATTGGGTGCGTCCTTTTGGCAAGCCCGAAGCACGGTGTTAATTGCTTCAACCAGGTCCTTGGCTCCAGCGACGGCGTTACGTACAAGAATCTCATGCAGCCCGTCGCAGAACACGTTGCCTTTGAGTCAGATGCACAAGTTGGTAAGCTTCCACTGCTCCCGCTGGTCAACTGAATCATCAATTGAGTGTATCGCGTACTAGTTTTGACCATCCTTCTCCCGTCTGAATGCGACGACTTCGTCGCAGAAAACAAACAGCATCCATGGCTCCGATTGAGGGCGCAAGAGCTCGCTGGATCGACTGACCCGCGTGCCATTGCGACGGCGGCTTTTCATCTGGTGAATGCATCGAGCTCGCAACACTGGGCTGCATATACAACACAGCGGAAGAAGGATTGCGAGAATCTCAACGAGTCAGTGACATGGAGTAGCGAAACGCCTTCGGAATACCAGATAATCAAGTCGGGAGTGGAAGATGCCATTGCCTCGGTTGGACTGAGTGATATGTGGGCCGATATAATACATGATTGTGTCATCCCTCTTTCCGTTGACATTCAAGATGATGGGGATTGCAACGTGCGTATACCTCACATGAATGGCTTGTGTGCGTTGAATAAAATTCGTACAGGTCCGCGAGGCTCACGTCCTCTCGAGGGTCTATTCGCCATGCAATTCTGCAGCCGTGGATTTGTATCTGGATTATTGGTACCGCACACGCTACGACTCTGTTGAGTTTTGGTGCAATATGTACTATCGCGCACATACCAACATCTCCGACGTGCTCGACCAAAAAGTTCCTCAGGGGAACCGCAAGTTGAACGGGTTCAAACGTCTCCTGCAAATGA
The DNA here is from genome assembly GCA_018858115.1 of Tephrocybe rancida. Classification (NCBI taxonomy): domain Eukaryota; kingdom Fungi; phylum Basidiomycota; class Agaricomycetes; order Agaricales; family Lyophyllaceae; genus Tephrocybe; species Tephrocybe rancida. The sequence continues at coordinate 1,505 of JABCKT010000320.1, forward strand.
ATCTCCCAGATTTATACGATTCCCGTGGGAGGTGGCGCCGCGCTGAGGAGCGTAGCTTTGATTTGGGGGAGACAAAGGTGACATCACTTCATAAACTTCTGTTTGGGAAGGGTCAGGGAAGGACGAAGAAGGCTACGAGTGGCTCCGAGGTTCCTTTAGCGGCCAGGGTTGACAAGCTTGCTATGATGGAATTGCTATTGTCCAGTGTGGGCGTCTCCGTGACAGCAGCGCGGAAAGCAGGAGATGATGAAGGCAACATTTGCGCGGGAAACGATATGACGTGGGAGGGGTTCCAAGGCAATGAGCGATGGCTTGGCAGAAACCTCAGGCGAGCTTGCGGAATTGGCCCTCTCGACGGAGATGATAAGGAAACCGACCGCGAAGACGAAGGAATGGATTATGACGAGGACAGATACTGGGATGGGGATGAGGATGGGAATAGCGAGAATGAAGAGTACTTCTGAATTGCAGGCAGAGTTGTTGTCGACTTGCTATCGGAATTTTTATCGACTGGAAGTTGAATATATGCACGAAATAAAATGACGACACAGTCAACTCCGTTTGAAAGGGTGTGAATAGAGGATAAATTGATATTACTGCATATATATATACATGTTGTGGAGAAGGGGGATGTGCCTGGGGTTACACCGACATGACTGTGGAAGCGGAATGCGAGAGTTCGTTGGGAATTTTGCATGATCACGTTGAAAGTCTGATCATGAAGGCAATGTAATGGTAATGGAGGGAAGAGGGGCTATAGTTGTTTGTTTCGAGTCATCGGATTGAAATCGCATTGACATCTCGTCTGGATCTTGACCTGCCGCAGGAGCGAAACAAAATGTTTCGACGATGGTGCGATCATCGTTCACAAGTACAATGACCACCATTGGATATGCCGCCTCAACGAAACGAGGTTAGAAACGCCATACGGACATCATGATCGTGCGCATACCGTTGAAACCATGTAGAAGCAGCTAATGATTTTTCCAGCTGTGATAGAACGGAGGCTAGGATGCCCGTGGAACAGGGCGATAACTGAAGCTATCTGTTTACATTTCAGAAACAATGATCGACTCTTCATACATTCTGCATACCTGAAGTGCGCAGTAAACAATTCCAGACTCGACGAGAAGGACCAAGACTTTCTCCACAGTAGAGCGCCTCGTACGATGCAACACCCTGACGGTCCGTCGATGTAGCCTGCCAGAAAGTCGCGATAAGCCACTGGAAGTACAGGCTTGAAATGCACCCGACTTACCAGAATTTTACTCCGATCAGAAGTGTGGCGACACCATTCGCAGCCGTCGAAAATGGAAAGAAGAAGGGGAAAGTTATGTATGCGGGGACGGATCCAGTACGTATGTCAATTTCTGAGTTGGACGACGATAAGCCCCGTGCAAGGGCTATATCGTTGACGAGGGACTTTATCGAGATTCCTGTAAACGCCAATGTTAGTCACCCTGGGCCTCAGATCACGATATCGAACATTTGAGCAAGACTTACCGAATGACGCCAGTGCCAACATCACTGGGAGAATCATCACCCATCTCCGCTCAGGCCAGAGAACCCAGGCTCTCCAAATCACGACGGCATCACTGACAAGGGCCACACATTGCCCTGTCCACATCTGCACCGTCGGAAGCACGGCGGTGTACGATAACGGAACGGGAAGCTTGCCCGTGGCTTGAACGCGTTCGGAGTTGAGGTAGGTTATGACTGCCCTCAACTCTATTATATCCATTGCTAGAGTGGTTCCCAAGAAGAGCGAGATCAGAACGAAGTTGAAGATACAGACAGCCAACATCGTTTTGGTGGCAAAAGTGCGCAGTCCGCGTTTTCTGCACTCATCTTCATTCAGCATTGCGGTGCTCGAACAGGATGACATGAAGATCTCGTACCGAAGTCGGGAAAGCGCATGCCAATACAGCGGTGTGGATGCTCCTGCCAGAGATGATGTGAGATCGGTCCTAGGTGATCTGCTGGGAGAGACGAAACAAACCAAACAGTAGCGCTAGCAGAGTGAGCTCCACGATTTCTGCAGTCAAAGTGTCAATTATATGGGTAGTACTTGCGCTCATTCTTCAAGTGAAAGGTACTCGTGAAAGGTGCTCTGAATGTGAGCTATGTAGAATTAAATTTGAGGGGCCGTCGCGATCAGAACGGAGTAAACTAAGATGGCTTCCTTTTCAAACGTTTTAGGTAGTACGTCACCCCGGGACGGTCAAGCTCATGGTCTACCCCCACAAATCTCGGAACAGCGTCGCCATGAGGCGTCTGTTTGGCCCTTCTCCTGACCCGTGTCCGTCTAACACCGGCACTGTGATGACATCCTGTATGGAAGCCATAGAGCTTCGTGGTTCGGAAATGTCAAGCGTCGGGAGGGTGGCTCTCTGTCCCTCGACTCACCTCCCTCTGTCGACGGTCTCCTCCATACTAAGAATGCCAGCCAATAACCTCGCCACCATCATAAGCGGCCTTTGCTCGCGTTCGCATTGGTTGATCGCAGCGGCGAGCTGAGGGTTGGTAGAGATGAGGATCGTCACAAATCCCTTGCGGTCCGAGTTACTTTCAGGCCGTGATAATTCAAAATACATTGTAAGGCAAGCGTTGCTCGTGATATGATGGGGATAGAAGTCGGAGCAGGCCCAAACAAGAGTGATTCGAGAGAAGATGTCGAACAGGATGCCGAATAGTGCGCGTCTGGGAAGAGCGAAGTAGACTGATTCGTGTGAAAGATCCACAACTAGAACGGATCTCAAGGCGTCGGCGCGCGACCTGTATTAAGCTATTGAACGCAAAGTGACGAGGAATCAAGGAATAGACGCACACCTATAGGTTGCTGGGCTCACTGACTTCAAACTCAACACCACGCCAGGCATTATGAAAGTAACCTCCGCTTCCAAAGGTCATCTTAAGCCTGCACATGCGCTGTATGCCCCATTACCTCCCCGCTCTCCAGCTACCAATGACAACGGCTGCTAACCGTCGTAGGTTTCTAGGCCGTGACGAAGGCCAATAAGTCCGACATCGAGGGCAGGAAGGCGAAGCAGCGCTATAAACGGGTAGATTCGGTGCTATGTGTGGTTTGGATTGACCAGTGACGATGAGGGGCGTTCGCCTAGGAGCTTTATAGGACTGGGTAGGTGGGTGGACCCTAACCCTAATCTGGTTTTGGATTATTCAAGGTCGTCACCATTTAAGGATTCGGAACGCCGTTTGACGAGTTGAGAACACGAGGAAGGAGACAAGGGAGGTAACAATCGTTGAATACTGGCTCTACCAGCGCTGTCGTTCATCACGGGGACGGAACTCAAGCCATGATAGGTACGGGCCGGGACCGTGCGGCAAGCAGAATCGATGGTTCAAAGATTGTCGCAGAGGGTTGGGCCCAGTGAAGGAATGACTCGGGCATATGAAGGATGCGGGTGGCGAGTACCTTGATGTAGAGAGTTTATACGCATCGCTGCGGGTCTCATCTCTATCTCTAAAGGCAGACCTTCTTGCCAAACTTGGAAGCGTGGTCCGTTGACGCCATGGTGGCAGAGTGTAAAAAGATGACATCATGGAAAGCTCGGCTGGAGTTCGGCCAAGATCAATTTGATTAATTATCAGCCACGATCAGATCTAACAACCCCCGATGTCGGGATCGATGTTGTGGCGTTTTGAGAAGCAGCGGTATTGAGTCTAGCCATAATAAAACCAACAAAAGGTTCATATTCAAACACCTACTTTAGGTATTCAGTGGGGCTGTATGAGTGTAAGAATGTAACAAACCTTCCCCATGCCTCAAACCCCAAGAGCTTTTTCGAGTCTTGAGGCAGAGTCGAGACCTACAGATTATGATAGGCTATACTAATAGCTAGACCCCTGCTTGATGCCAGGCCGTGGATTTATGTGAATTGGAATTCAACGGAACGAGACTATTACCGTTCGCAAGTAACACTGATATTACAAATTTCGCTGCCATAGACTTCGAATCTCATCACCTACTGCTAGTGTTTGTCTACCTTCCAGCCATCACATCACCTCTATAAATGGTCACCGATCGTTAGAGCTTGAACAATGGGAACAGTATTTCCATCCCGACCTTGAATTTGTCTTTGGTACGACGTTGCACTGCGCACCGTCACTATATGTACTAAACGTAAAGCAGAAGTCGTTCTTCATGTGTTTAGTCCTGTAGCGACACCCGCAACATTCGCTTTCATACCGTCATGCTATTGTCCGATGAGTATGATTTCTTGTGCGGAACCTTGGGCCAGAGCGATGTACGACTAGCAGAGGAGACGTTGCATCAGAAGGCGCGTTTGTGTGAAAGACCTGAGCTTTCAGACGCAGAATCGAGTTGATTGCGACAGGGCGAGCAAAGGATATTATGTCAAGTAACAAAAAGTTCATAGGTCATGCCCGTGCAAGGACCCTCGAGTTGACGTAACCAAGCTTGAGATAAATAGCGGTCGAATAAATGAAAATGGTCAACGGCACAAAGGAAATTTACCTCTTATGCGAGCCTCATCTCGTATCCACCGAAGATTTTTTGGCGGGTGTTGCCAAGAAATTTTTATTGACACAACGTGAGTTTTACTTGCTCTCCTGGGGATACATGAACAAGGACTTCTCTGATTGTGTATCCCGCACCAACATAGTTACGCCAATGTCAGGATCATTGACGTCCTATCCACTGGGCTGCCCGTGGTGAAGGTAGAAGTCATGAAGATCTGCGGCTTCCACTGAAGCCGTTGGGCGTGTGACAGCGAACGAAGAGCTTCCGCTTGTAAGAAGACTCGTCGGTCTACGGAGGCTGTGACGAGATAAAATCTATATTCTTGGATCCTGTCAAGATTTTGGGCACCTAGACCGAGCATAGCTTTGTATGAAACCCAAACGGCCAAGGCGTCAAAATGCTCCATCATCCTGAGAAAGGGTTAATCCAGTGGCAACAAGCAGGGTTGCAGGGCTGACTCTCCCATCCGGATATCTCCGGCTTCATTATCATAATCACCCTTGTGCTGTATAGAGGTAAAGGGAAGGATGGGCTCTGTGTAGGAATCGTACGTACATGGGGGGGGGGACTAATTGGTCCTGGATGCTCGAAAATGGATCTGGAATATATCCCGGCGCTGTGTATTGAGCTTCGGCCCCTGGAGTGTGACAATCTTCATCGATAAGATGCTGCGAGGTCAAGGAGATGAGGAAAGTCGAAAAAAGTATACGTGGTCACGTACTTATTATCGGCCGGGTTGGAGCGTGCCGCTGAGAATAAGTAAGGCCATTAGATGCAAGAACGCCGGGCGAGACTCGGACTCGCTGACGACCTTCAGGAGCTGATCCATGGTTCTGATGTCTTGATCTGCTTCGGCGGCTGAGCAAAAAATGACATCATTGCGGGGTTGGCGCGTGTGCGGAAGGCGCGGATTGAACGAATCAACTTCGAGGAGAGTGTTGACGGTCACAGCATCATGATCCTTCGTAGATACTGGGGATATTGGACTCAAACTTCGCAGTTTGTGTGATAGGCTCGGGCGGCGATCGTGTCGTATGCCGCCACTCACTTCGACATGAAAAACGGCAACTGAAGCGCGCCATCCCTGACGATGACGTCAGTCTGCCCTTGTTGAGTGTTCCTATAACACTAGTTGCTGATCTAGTTGGCTTCTACGCCACTTGAATACTATGAGGTCTGAACGCGGTGCAATCAACTTTTAAAGTGGAAAGTGCAACTTGGGGACAGAAGGGCCCAATGGACGGTCAAGAAAGGGAGAGGTAAATACCGATACCACACATTCGGATGAATCTGCACATACATAAGAACAAGTTATACCAGGTTCTACTGCATAGAACCAGAGGTTGGCATCGTGGTAGGCTAAAAAGGAGCGAGATAGTCCAGAACACGGATCTCGTTCTCTTGTGTAAGAATGCAGAGGCGACCTGAGGCAGGACAAAGGCTGAATCCCTGACATTCGATATTGGGAGTTGCAACTGGTTCCCATAAACGTCGTATACTCCCGTCGGGACTTAAGTTCCCCCCTTTGGCAATCGGCTGATCGCTAATAGCAGTCGTGGAGATGATGATGCCCATCATGTCTTCCTGGTCGACAGGATTGTCACGGTACCACGCTAGAGTTGTAAAGTTGTCGCACATACGTATTTGGAATGTGGCTGTATGTCGGTCATCATAATGGGCCGAGCAGATGTTCGAACCGAGGCAGTATGACGCTCTGATAACAGGGATCTTGCCGAGGGTATCGGTGTGGTCCATTTTGCAGATTGTGTAGAGGTCATGGACAGTGGCTCCGGTGGAACAATATCCGAGGAGACCAAAATATCCACGGTTGTATCGCTCGGGCAACCACGCAGGTGATGGGACGATAAATTGGCTGTATGGTCGAGGAGGAGGGTGGGCAAAGTCCATTACTGGCGTTGCTGCAACGGGGGTAATGGCGCCATCCTTGATCTCGTCTAGGCACGGTATATCAAACAACGAGAATCCGCAGTCGTCAAATATTAACACTTCGTTTCCGCCAATCTGTTGGACCTGTTAGTAGTCAATTGGATTTGATCTCAATAATTTGAACGACAAGAGGCGTACCGCCGAATGTTTGGTCATTAAATGCGTGTCTACAGCAGCTTTATTGGCGTAGAAGTCCCAATAGATGACTGAATTTCCCTGCAGAAACACGAACATATCTTTTGAACAGCTGAAGGCATCCATCACAATGGGCGCCATATCCTTCTTTTTATACACGCCGATTTCCTCAAAATCGGGAGTAGTATGAGTCACGCCCACTCTGTGAACGGAAATTTCGCTGTAGCTGGACAAACATGTGTCATCTATTTGAGTCGGACATAATCATCTGAGTAACTCACTAGGTAGGTACCATAGGATGCGTGACGCCAATGAACACCAAAAAATCGTGTTTAGAGGGCACACAGTCGAAGACCGTATTCAGGGGCTTGACCCTGGACGCGATGGGACGTGGTTTCATGATATCCAGTGCATGAGTCCCAATGTCCCATATATGAATGGCATCGGTGCTCTGCGTGATCAGAAATCGCCCATCAGGAACAAGAAAAACGCGGTTAAATTCCTCTGCCGCCTCATGTTCCGTAGTTAAGTTGGCCTGTAAAATGCGGGTGGATAATGGTAGTATTCCTCTAGCGGCATCTCGTTTCGGGTCATTTATGAGGGCAGAGAATCGCGCAGGCGCGAGACTTGAGTGCTCCAGGAATTTTGTTGTCATCTGGGCCATCGAGAAGCTGGGAAAAAACATCCCATTGTATTCGCAGGTAGCTTTCAAGGCCTGCAACCAGACAATCCTTTGACGAGTGGCTGAGCCTAGGTATTTGCATGTCTAGAAATTGGATCAGTACATAGTGCGATTAGAAAGTTTTGGAAGAGCGACCTTTCGGATAGCAATGATGTCGTTGGGCTGCAAAAATTGAAATATATGGATGAGAGTCTCTAAGGCCAGCTGGCATAATCTGGAAGGAGGTGCGAATGGCGGTTTTCCTTGCATTTTGTAGTCGAGATGGTGTCAGTTGGTGGCTAGGGGCAAGCTAGCTATAGGGGTCACTCGGCGGTGAATCTAAAATTGGCAAAGAAATTAAATTTATTGATAAACACGTGCCTTGTTGGGGCCGCGTTTGTTGATCTCTCTCAGTCTCGTTCTTCCAGTTGTTCGGTCGTCGTTCTGGTCGTTGTCGATCATAGCCTGCTCACCGTATCCCACGTCCTGCTCGAGACGCGCTTCTGGCGTCGCCTAGCTCGATCTACACGACCATATAATGACCACTCTCGAGCCCGTCCTACTCCAATCACACGACCGCCAGCACACATCACCCACCCCTCGCCGTCGTCGTTCACAGTCCTCAAATTCCTCCCGTTCTCTCTCTAGCAAGCGATCACCATCACCTATTATCGCCTTCTCTCCAACACCCCTATCTCCTGACGCAAAGGGCGTCAAAAACATCACGCGAAAAGTCATCAAGACGCTAGAGGGGCTGGGCCACCTAGACAGTACAGACATGGAGGAGCAGGAATGCGAAAGCGACGAAAAGTGCGATATTAGTGAAGCTAGCGAGGTAGAGGCGGCGCTCAATGGCGTTGCATTGCACCGCGAGACACAGAATGGGTCCACAGCCCCAACACAGCCGAAGAAGATAGACTGGGAGATACCGCGGAAGCTACTGCACTCCTCGATCGGTTTTGGCACGCTTTACTTATATATGTCGAATGGCGACGTGAAGACCGTTGTGCTGGTGCTATGGACGGCACTTGCGGTCATCGTGCCTGCCGATGTTTTGCGGTTGCGGTCACCAGCCTTTGAGCGAATATACGAGCGCTTTCTCGGATTTCTCATGCGCGAAAGCGAAAAGGTGTGTCTCTCCATAGTTTTTCTCCTACACCGCTCACTCAATCGCGCAGAAATCATCGAATGGCGTAATTTGGTACATTCTAGGTGTCAACTTTGCCCTAACATTCTACCCGCTCGACGTCGCTACCGTCGCCATCCTTATGTGCGTCTTCTCTCTATTCAGCTTGTCGTCTTCTTATAAAATCTCACAGCCTTTCATGGGCGGACACTGCCGCATCCACCTTTGGCCGCATGTTCGGCTCTCGGACACGCCGCCTACCTCCACGGATACCATTCCTCCGTCTCCCACTCGCCCCACGCAAGTCATTTGCAGGGTTTATTGCAGCTACCATCACTGGCGCCGTAATTGCCCTTGGGTTCTGGGGGCTCGTTGCCCCAGTGCGGAGTAACATCACCTGGAACTGGGATTCCGGCGTCCTGGCATCCCCATCCAACCCCGCATCCATCCTCCCCTCGCTGGGCGTCTCAGGTACTGGCCTCGCTGGTGCTGGCGGGCTCCTGGGTCTTGGCGTGATCAGCGTCGTAGCGGGTATTGTCAGCGGCGTCGCAGAAGCTCTCGGTATGTTTTATTGCATTTCGTTCTTATGTCCATCTAAATCCTCGCAATAGACCTGGGCTCGCTCGACGACAACCTCACGCTCCCCATCATCGCGGGTGGATGTTTACTTGGCTTCTTCAAGCTTCTCGGCCTCCTCTCCGCCCCGCCCTAGTCCTACGCGATTTTGACACCATTTACCCCACTGACGACCCTTGGAATTAATGATTCTCGGCACCTACGTACTCTTATCCTTATATCGATTCTCGGTGGGACTACTCTCAATACCTACTCACTACCGCCATATCCACACCGACACACTACCCTGTTGTGCGAATGCAGATCCGCGCTGTACAGACTGACTGATAGACAGACAGGGGCCCACTCTGTACCCGCATCCGTTACTTGTAGACACTTTCTAGTACTTTAAATTGAATAATTTCGCCCCTGCGAATTAACAGTCAGATCCTGCAGGAATGCCCATGTTAGGTTCCTTTATTATCAGGTTTCCTACACTTACATCTCCCCCCTTGTTTGATGGATCGAGATTACAGCCTGTTTGCGGCGATTCCACGTGGAAATCTGTATCATTATAGACATTCAATCTGGTGCCGGTATAATTATGGACTTGAACTCGATTTTGGTAGAACATGGCGCCTTATTATTTCACGATGACTATGTACTCTCTTTCTTCACCTGAACAGATGATGGTTAACGGTGATTACTGCGCGGCTCGTTGTACCCCAAGGCACCCCTAAAATCAAACCTACTAACACTACTCCTGAACACCTCCGCTTGGTACGCTGAGGAAGACCGAAGGTCCAAGAGCATCCTGCATGCCATGATCGAGCTAAAAATCTGTTGAAGCCTGTTATCCGTTAGCCCCGTAGTGTGATTATATGGGCGGCTGCGGTTACATACTTTGCCAGGGGGGCTTGATACGCTTCCTGCCACAGAATGTTATTCAATAGTCGAATGAAGTTTGAAGGCAAGAATGACATACAGGTAAGAGCAGATTCATGAGAAAATTGATAACAGAAAAGTGGAAGAGGTAGACGTAGTAGCTCATTCCTATCGTGGATAAAGGCACTCAAGATCAGCGGAACTGAGAGTACGGCGAAGCGGACGAACCCTGCATATAGGCCACGTTTATGAATCGTTGCGGCTCCGTAGCCCCTGAAATGTAAGTGAGGTCTCGTCGACACATGGATAGCAACTAAACGAACTTGTTTGCCTATATGCCTTGATATACATCAACAACAGAGACACTATACATGTGCAAGTAGCGTAGTCAGGATATAATCGCTCAAATGTCGGGAGATGGGCTCACAGCCAGATGACGGAATGATCACGCCAGAGTTGAGGAGCATAAGATGATATGTAGTCTTGTTGAAGCATCCGAGGTCTACTAGCAATTCTGTGTGCGATCCAAGGTCAATGGCAGCTACCTCAACAAGATGAGTTTGAGTGAATTGTGAGTATCCTGTCGCCTCACGCTCGATGACTTGCCCCCATATGCCCGTGTTGAGTAATGCGGATATCCATAGAGCCCCGTTGAACGCAGCTAGGAGGTACCCTATTCTCCGATTGCAATCCCAGACCGCCCAGGTCCGTATTATGAAAATGACTTGATGTGCGGCAGTGAGTCAGTGTATCGAGGAGGGGTTTTGGTGCTTACGGTCTGCAGCCAACATGGTGACAAGCATTGACCCTGGAGCAGGAGTAATAAGTACGGTGCAAATACATCTGAGCGACATCCAAACGCACACGTAATAAAGAGTTGGGAGTGTATACAGGCGGGGCCCGATGCTGCATAAGCGGTGACTGTTCAAGCACATGGATAAAGTTAGTTTCGAACAAAATGAAAGGAAGCGCGTCATTTTCTTACAATAGACAAGCAGAGAGGTGTAGGTGAAGAAAGGAATGTATCGAGTGAGGAGATAGAGGAGTTTCGGCAGAGTCCACGACGTGGCCCATATGAACTCGATTTCAGGAGAAATACATAACATATAATCATAAACCTGTGCAAGATATTAGTCGTTGGGGCCATGGAAAGCATAACGCCACACGAACGAGTAGCGCGTAAGAGGCGGCTTGGTCGATAATCAGTCTCGACGTTTGAATCTGTCCAACCCCCGAGCATCCCACGCACCACTGAGAAGCTGGAAAAGATGAAGAATGAGTGAGCCTGCAAGTGAGCCAGGAAGGCGTATAGTAGGCGTACATTTTGAGATTCAATTAACTCGATTAACTTGTACAGCACCTGCGGTTCGAGTTCCATGGTATTCGTCGGACAGCACTGGGATGTCTCTTCATGCTTTATATCGAGTGAGATTTCTATTGCTCCATGAAGTAAGTTAGAAAGCCCTGATCGATGCCTGGCAATTGAATGGCACCGTGGAGGTCAAGCTTGAATTTGAAGTCAGGGTGAACTTGATAGCAAGAAGGAACTCGGTAATTGCCTTCTTAATCGCGACCTGACGGCGATCACGTACGGACTGGTCGGTACTGAGCGTCGTCTGCTGCCAGTGTATTTACCTTCGACCTGCGTATGTAAGTTTCTGTACTCGTACGGTGGTGCCATATATCTGTCGGTGGGTTCGGGCGTGCTACTTTGGAAGGAGCGCTATCATGATCAATGGGCATCCTCGCTTTCCTTGCCGCCAACTTGAAGTCGCCGCCCTGTTCCGCCATGAGTCATTCGTGGATATAAGCAAACCGAGAAGTAATGCATCCTCGAGTCTTCTATAGATGGCTTCCATTTTAGGTTGGAGTTACATTTGAGTTAGCATCCGAGATCCAAGTCGGGCATGATCTAGCCCTTGGGTCTTGCGTTGGTTTATGTATAACATATCAAAATGTCGTGGGATGGCCGGGGGATCTTGCCGTGAACTAGCCCAAACAATATAGTTGGACCTCTGATACATTTGTAATGTGACACAACGCTTATTCGTTGGAAATGCCCAGCTCCAGCCGTATAGGAGGCCGCAAAGCGTTCTTCAATGCCCAGACCTGGTCCAGACTGTAACAAAAGGAGAAAGGGAGAAATTGTGAAATATCAGGCGGGCATTGAGGTATGTCTACGTACACAACTCAAGGGGATCCAGAGAACCAAGGGGACGCAGAGGATCGGAAAGATAGATGTAGGCTGTCAATCTGCTGCATGTGCAGATGCGTAACGGCGCGCCATTGGTTCATCTGGTATCGCGAGCAGATAAAAAAAGAAGGGTTCGTGGATGCAGGTGTACCGTGCGGTGCGCACCGGCACACGACAACGATGGCAGTGGTGAAGGTGGCGGCAACCGTGACGGACAATATTGACATGATTATTATGTCGGTAATTCAACGAGAAGCTACTTATCTTATATTACATAATTAGTTAACTCAGATAACGGATGCTCCAATAGAAATGCTTCGGGATACAAGCACCAGTCCTCCGGGCGACAATCTGTGGCATCTAGCTCACGGACTTGCAAGTTGATGTGGGACGACGGAAGCTGACTGTGCGGGACCAGGTGAGTCACTGTAAGGGGCAGAAACCCGGCATGCTGGATAATGACGGCGTTGGGAGGAGCCCAAAAAAGGACGAAGGGGCAATCAGGCACCGACGTCTAGCAAAGAGGTGGTGCAGTGGAACACGGGCATGGCCCATGTGGGGGGTGAGGGTGGGGCGGCCACGAGAATGATGCCCCCACGAGATGGCGCCGTACGTATGGAACAACAGAACAACCTCCAGACGTTCGAACAGAGCCATGGACAACGATCTCTGCCCACAGCCCACAGAATATGACCCATCCTCCCCTCACACGAACAGCCGTAGATGCCCCCACGCACAACGGTGAGCGTTTCCCCCTCCCCCTTTCTCCGACGTGTGCAAGTGGGTTTGTAGGAAGAGCATATGGGGTGACGTCGACATGCCACTGCGACACTTGCGGAGTGCCTGATGGGAAAGAATGCCAGGTCCAAAAAGCTCCGCTGGCCAGGAGCAGGGTCGAGTGTGGGTGATCCCGGTGAGAACAAGCCTGGGTGGATCTGAGCCTCGACGAGGTTCGGTGGCCGTCGTGGTTGAGAGATTTTGGAGAGGATCAGCGGGGACGGTACCAGGTGTCGCGGAGGGGTCGTATGTTGTTGCTGCATTAGTGTGGTGGGGTGGGAGCTGAGGGCGTGGCTGGCAAGAATAAAGGAACGGAACGAGGGGAAGGGTGGAAGGGTGGAACGTGTCCAGTGACGAAGTGTGGCCAGCCGAGGAGGGGCAAGTGTCGTGTGATGTATTGGGATGGGCGGTGGCAAGTCGGGGCGACGAGTCACACAGGGCGGCGCTGTACGTGTAATAGCAGTACGCAGGGGGGTGTACGTGCAGTTGGTGGTATTAGTGTGGGATAGGGGGGCATATTGGATATTGGCAACCGCAGTGCTCGATGAGAAGCATATTGGTGTTAGTGGTTGGCCAAGAGAAGCTCAGAGACGACAGGGAACGACGGGGGGCTCGTCTTCATCCATCTTCCTCAGCGAAATCTTCCTCGAACCATGCCTAGGAGCTCGGTGTCGTCGACCAATAGCACGGTTATGCCCGAGCCGAACCTCCGCAGTCTGAGGGCCCTGGTAAACCGAAGGCGAGCTCAGCCCATGCACAGAACAGTGAACTGTTGTCTTCCGTCGGCTATTCCCTCGCCTCGTCCCAACCAATGTTTGAGCTCCCACATCATCTTCCTAGACATAGAACCCCACGTTTGGGATATTTATAAAGTCATGCCAATGGCTCAACCCTAGCTGGGAGCGTATGCTGATCGTGAGGCTTGAAGGGTCAATCGAGCTGCATGTCGCAAATGCGAACCCAACAGTTATGCCGCCTGAGCTTATCATGAACTTAGTAAGTGATACAGCGGCGGAAGTCCCGCGACAAAGATCGAGAAAAAGCTCACCACTTCATCGAATCCGTTCACGACCGTGCATCGCGATCGACATCTATCGATATTCAATATTCATCGTTGATGCTTGAAATTGGGAGCAGTCGTCGTCTTTCCTATTATTTCTGTTCCCACGGTCAGTAATTTTGTGACTTCAAAGTTCAGAGTGCATCGATCACATCCGAGTCAAGCGCTTTCTTTGCTCCAAACAGAGTACTGTAATTTCTCGAATCTCTGTCATATTTCTTGCCTTTGCAATCTTTCCACTAGATGTACAAGCAGCTGTGTTTGCTGCTTAATGGACTTCTTGAAACACTCGGAAAGCTGTCGCAGTAAACTCTGTCAGCACAACCTGGCACAACGGAATCCCTATATAACTTCGACTTGGATATAACGAGATATAACGTTATAACTGGACCTTGATCAACGTGCGAACATCATGATAGTGCACGAGGATAGCTTGCGCGCCTTTCTTGATCTCACAGTTCTACTAATACCTGCCAGCGACCACAAGCAACTGAAGGGCTGTCGTGCGTTGCTTACCCTTGTGGCGAGACGGCCTTTGATAAACTGACGCGATCTCAGATCCTCCCCCGAAAGCTACTGGACTCCGTACGTCCATTAGCTCACCAACCGTACCTGCTGCTGAATAACAATTCCCTCAGGTTGACTATGAAAGGGCGCACCGGAGTGGCAGCTGCAGGCCCCCAAGATATTGCCGAAAAAGGTGAAAATGAAGGAAAGACGGAGAATATAAAGTGCGTTATCTAATCCATTTCGGAGACGACCTCTAGAAAATTGATGTTGGCTCCGTAATGGGTGCAGCTTGTCAGTGCTGTTCGCTCAATTAGCATCTATCTTCCGAGATGAAAAGCTTTATCGGCGGCTGCTTCTGGCGAGCGATTCCCAAGCGCAGATCCTTCTCGACGGTTTTCAACAGGTTCGCTCCCGCCCACCTTGTATTACTTGTCCTGAATTCACAATCGCAATCAGCTTCTTGATGAACAAAATTTGGACCCTGGTCTATGGCGCCAGCTCATTGTCGCAATGCAACGAATATCAGCGAATAATGGGCTCTATCCTGCCCATTACAACCTACCGGCGGAACTTATTTCGTATATTCAAGCCGACACGCCTGTTAAGTCAGGAGGCCTCGCAGACATCTATCGCGGTCGTGATCGTGTGCAGCGACGGGCGATTGCCATAAGGGTGATACGCATCTTTCAAAGGCAAAGGCAAGACTTGAATGGGCAGGTGGCCAGAGTGTGTACTCCACTAATCATCCTTCATTGATGTATTCACCAATTCTTCCACCTTGCAGTTCTCAAAGGAAGCAATACTATGGTCTCAACTATTCCACCCCAACATTCATCCAATGCTTGGGGTTTTTCGCTACCAGACAAGACTCACATTCATATCTGAGTGGATGGAGCACGGAGACATTGTTGAATACCTAAGGAACAACCCATATACACCCCGCCTCCCACTAGTATGTCCATGCACTGTACATACAATCCTTAGTAACCACATGACCCATAGGCAGTTGATGTCGGAAAGGGTCTTGCATATTTACATGAGCATGGCATCGTTCACGGAAATATGAAAGGCGTACGTCACATCTGCACGCTCCTGTACCCGTGCTTACTATAATTACTACTGTAGGTGAACGTTCTCATAGACGATGGCGGGCGAGCACGGTTGTACGGTTTCGCCCTCTCAGCAATATCAGATCCGCAGATTATCGCTTGGGACGGCCAATCCCCCAGCACTTCGCAAGGAGGCACGACTCGATGGCAAGCGCCTGAGCTGTTCGAGATAGACGAGGAGGATATAGCAAACACCATGGCAAGTGATGTGTATGCCTGTGGATACGTTTTTTATGAGGTACGAGTCGGACATTGCCTTGCTCACGATCGTCTGACATGACACAAAGATTTTTACCGGAAACATTCCTTTCGCGGGAGGTCACAATATTTCGGTCATGCGCAAGGTCTATTTGGGTGTTCGCCCTGTATGCCCTGAGCCCGAGAGCCTTTCCTGGACAAAATGGGGGCTTACTCACAAAATATGGGCATGTATAGAACATTGTTGGCAGCAGCAACCTTCTAACCGGCCATCGGCAAATGATCTGGTTCAAACCCTGTCAGCAGGGCTTATGCAGGATCAACGACAGAGCTCAGCAGAAGAAATCATCACTTCCGCAGACGTTCGTCGTAAAATGTCAAAACCTCTGGATGCTCTGTCCGTCCAATCTTTGACTGATGTGTTGCAAAACCTGACCATGACATCGTACACATCTGGTGACGATAATAACGCGTACCAGGGCGGTTTCCCTTCCAAGGACACGGCCACGCCGTTATACATATCTGGAGATAAAGACAGTAACGACTATCCCAGATCGGAGGGTATGGCCGAACCACGGTCTGGCACTGGCTACGACAAAGACTCGAATATCAAGAACAGCTCTCTGGAGTTGACCCCCTCCGACAACTTGACTCCTCACCTGGATATTAACACGACGATTCCGAGTTCTATGCCACTCCTTGACCCAACTATCTCTGCACAGCATCTCACTGCAGAGCTTGCGCATCAACACCTCGTCAAACATCAACACCTGTTTTATCAAACACTTGTCGAGTTGGGGTACACGGGGCATTACTCCCTCCATTCCGGCTATGATGAGGCTACAATCCATTTACACGACCCGGAACAGGTTCTCTACATTCTCCTTGATTCAGATGCCTCAGAGGACGTGTGTTTGACGTTGGAGAAGGTGGCACATCCCTTCCCGCTTATTGTCATAACATCGAATAACACCCAGTTATCTCCTTCCGAGGATAGGGTATATGGAGCGGGCCATTATGAGACGAAGCAATCGAGCCAGGATGTACCACCAGAGAGTATGGAAGGCGCCGATGCAGGAGAAGGTTCTCAGGGGAAAAGCAATACCCCGAAGGGAAAAGAGAAAGATGACGGCCGGAGCGGCCAAAGTTCAGGTGGTAATTCAGGGGGAACGGGCCAAGGCCCTGGAGGGAATGGAGGTGGCCGTAATGGAGATGAAAGTGGTGGCAACAGCGGCAGCGCAGGAAGTGGAGGGACGGGCGATGGGGGAGGTGCCAGTGGAGGGGGCGGGGGTCTGGGTGGAGGCGGAAGTGGTGGTGGAGGGGGCGGGGGTGGTGGTGGAGGCGGAAGTGGTGGTGGAGGCGGAGACGGAGACAGAGATGGGTTGAAGGACCCCAATGCGATTCCTGGGTCCATTTGGATCCCTTTCTGCTCCTCCGTGGTGAGGAACTTGGAGGGTGACGATGAGAGTTTTCAAATCAATTGTCGTATTGGCGCGGTGGCAAGTGCATAAGAATACCATCTTACTCCGATCTTGCTGACAAGATCCATTATGCAGGTGAAAAGGCGAGAGGAACTCTGGCCCGGGCCGTTACTGCAGGTCGACACACACAATCTGCATGTGACGTCGGATTTCCGCACACACAACTATTCTCTGCAAGTCTGTCAAGTGAAAATCATGGCGTCATCATGTCCTGTAAACATCGTCGACTTCTCACCCACTTCCATGCATGCAGAAGACTCCAACAAATCGAAAACAGAGCAGAACTTCACACTAGGCGGCACAGTCTCAGTCGCGCCCCGCGTTGACGCGAAATTTGGGTCTATGAGGGGAATGGAACAGAACCAGAATGAATGGGTAATCTACCCACATCGATTCAAACAGACAGACACCACTGGGGGGGCTACACTTGGGCAGAGGTGGAAGTATACACGCAACGTGGAAGTTGCGCCTGTGACGTACCAAACTTTTTCTCCTATGCCGAAAGTATCCTTTGCCCTCGATGATGCCGACATTCTAAAACTTCCGGAACTTGAGGTCCAGATCCTTGTTTTCTGGTCGTTTGGAGCAGCCTTTCTACACAGAAAGCGGGCAAAGGCATTGCCAGCGAATCTCAACTTTTTGCATCAGGTCTTGATGAAGGTAGATCTTCGGAAACTTCCAGGGAATGACGTATTGGTCTTGCAAGGAGATACCAAGGATATGATTCCAGTCGAAGGGACCACGGTTCCTGGAAAATTACTCGATGAACATAAATTGGGTCTGTCGACCAAGTCACAATCGTCAAATATCCAAGTTTTTGTCAAACAAGCGGTGGAGGGAAGGGTAGAGCGTTTGACCAAAGGTGATCTTTCAGGCGAGCGTGGATAATGTTTTCTTCATTATTTTCACGTCAACTTACGCCAGCTGGCTGGTCAAGGCTCAGAAGTAAGACTGCATATCCCCAAGAATTCAGAGAATCAGGCCCAGACTGGGAGTGTCGCATCATCGCCGGCCGCTTGGCCTCAATTCGCGGGCCTTAAAAGGGTTTTAGGGCTCTGACATTGGTGACATTGGCCTCGTACATTTACTCGTAAATGAGGGGCGACGAGCGGGCGCCGGGCGGAGGGATAGATGTAGAGTGATGTATACGAGATGGTGCAACAATACTGGCGTGTAATAGTAGTGCTAAATTGCAATCGGGGGCTTCAGGCAATCCGAACAACTTGAAGTGGAAAGGATTGGGATTGATAAGAACAGGAACGGACGTTTGACAAGAAACTTCAAACTTGCAGAAACCTGAGAACAGCCTAACTGCTAGCGGAAACGTGACCAATTGTCACTCGATCTCACTCTCGTTCGGTCTATCCATCATCAGGGAATCTGCCGGGAAATGATAATGCCAGAAAAGGCTATATCTTGTCATCTTTCGGTATCAAGCTAATCATT
>JABCKT010000321.1:0-20044 GCA_018858115.1 Tephrocybe rancida
CAATCTGGTCACAAATTTACAACGACAAACAGCTCCACAGAAATTATTGACTGCAGATCTTTATGCAAGACCCTGTACCGCCGTGCCTCCCTGATGCCCACGACACCCGAAGGGATGTCAGCGGTGCCGCGGATTTTCAAAAACTTGTTTCCATCAGTGATTCACTTGTCCTTTAATCAGATTCAACATATTCAATCTCCACTTCCGTTCCATGCTTTCGCTTCGTTGAGGGTTAAGTTGCGTTTTTGGTCATTGGGGATATTAATAGTAAGTGCAATCTATCAGAGCGACCATTTTTCATGCTGACTTTCCTCCTTTGAATCTTCTCCTCAAAGATACGAGGTAAGAGCTTGATCGTGTTCTTGGGCACCTCTGACAAGTACCTCATATAAACTCATATAGTGCTGAACTGGGGAGGAATGTGGCTTCTAACGATTCTTGCGAGCCAGCGGGACTCAGTACACGGGAAGGTAAGTTGAGTTGCAATTCTCTCACGAACCTCAACACCCTGATCTAATCAATTATAGCTGCAGTAACACACGAACTCTCTCTACTCGATCTTCAAGTCTACCCCTCAGCCACAGTCGGCACTTCTCCCCATTTTCCTTGGACCTTATCATCCTCGCGACCTGGAGTCAACCCATTATCGTATCAAGACAATGAGCTGGCTCTTGCGATGTTTGGAACAGCGGGACAATTCCTTGGAGAACACTCCGTCTCATCGCATATACAGGCCTATCTCTCTCCTCCTACACACATTACTTTTGGGCAATACACATTGAAGCCACCATCGGTGCAGTGTCTGCCTCGTCCGAGTTCACGACTGGCCTACATCTCCACCATTCTCCCCTTACAATACAAGCCCGGCAGAACGACCTGCTCGCGGAGAATTTTGTATCAGCCTAGTGAATACGGACGTTAGAAGCAAATGCTCCCTATTCTGCACCAGGAGAAGACAGGGCGTTTCGAAAAACTTACGCTCCGCCATCCGGGCTCTCGGCCACTTCCGCAGATATCCTTATAACAGTCGACGACCAATATTCTCTGTGTGTTTCCGGCAAATTAGCCGGGGCCGCGCCAGTGAGCAACGACCAATATGGGTGGAAGACATCTCAGCGGTATCCTGGTTTCCCTTGCGCCGGGCTCGATTGTTTTTGCTATTCGAGGAATCAACTTGAATGATGTCACTACCGGAGGGCAAAGTGCCGCTGGTTTGCTCTTTGCGATACAGATCACACACTCAGATGGGTCCACACGAACGTTGACTTCCGACACCAGCTGGCGCTCGAGTAAAGTTATATCGGCGAACTTCGAGGCTCCATCGCTGGATGATTCGGGCTGGCAAAGCCCGATTTCTTTTGGAAAATATGGCGGGGATCCTTGGTTCTCTGATGATTGCCACGGAAGGGTCTGCAACGACGCCTATGCCAACAATAGCCACGACGCCTACTGCTTCTACTTTCAAGCCCACCGTCTCTGCCCCGTCCGTTCCAACCAACATGACAACCAGATCTCCTTCACTATCAACATCCATATCGTCCCCATCAAACGGCTCTCCCGTTGCTCCGGAAATAATGCAGCAACAACTTCTTCGTCGATCGATCCCACGATAACGACATCAGCTACAGGTGCCCAGGAGAATGGCAGTTCCAACCCCAAAGTAGAGACAACTGGTCCAATCGTTGGTGGCGTGGTAGGCGGCGCTGTGATCCTCGCTTGGTGGCGTTGATTATATTCTATCGAAAACGCATATTTCGTCGCAGTCCTCAGACCTTGGAGAGTTTCCACAGCCACATGGTTGGGACGACTGAGCGTTTAATCGAGCCTTTCACACTGAGTGCTCCGGGATTAGTAGGCGCATCTGACTCTTCGGTGCTCGAACCTGTCAGGAAATATACAAAGCAGACGGGTAAGTCTTCGCTCGAGAGCATCGATGTGGCCTGCTACTCAATTGTACCAAAACAGAACCTGAAGTTCGCCAAGATATCGAGTTTACCAGTACAGAGGGCAGTAGAAAGGTGACAGCGCAGGCGAAGTCTCTACGCATTTGGAAAGGCTGCAAGCCTTGATATCAGAGCTCAATCGCGAGGTAATGACCAACGGAGAAGGAACCCCATACGTGTCGGAGCTCAGAGGGAGGATAGCTGAGCTGAAAAAAGAGGACTTCAATGATGAGGCCAGATCAGGACAGTTCACGATTCCTCCGCCCTATCCAACTACGTCGATACGAGGTCCAGGTGATTAACGGTAATAAACTCTGTGCGTCGTCGAATATCGTTCATTTGTATAAGGATTCGGGCCATACGTTGTCCAGTCAGGCAAGTACTCTTTGCAAACTCTTCGAGTCTTTCCATTTTTGTCCTAATGACGTCATGGCCATTGCGAATTGGACAAATTTTCAGTAAATTCCTTGGAATGTCCAAACATGCTTAGGGCCTCACCGCAAACTCTAATTCTCATACTGCGAATATGAAGCAAAGCAAACTCACGGAACATATTTGGCTCTCGAATGCACTAGTACACTTTTCAGAGCATTCATCTACAACACTAATAAATACAGACGCATAGTACCACGTACGCCTCGCCACTCTAGACACTGGCCCTTTACTTGTTGACCGATGGCTCGGATGGTGTGGTGGCCGCCTTTTACCTGCCGGAAGATTTCAAACTAGTCCTTGCCAGGAGCGGTCCGGTTGATTATCATCACAAGTCTGCCGCTGCAGTGATTTTCTTCCAAGTTGTAGCGGCGGCGACTCGGACCCACTTTCAAGACAATTCCTTGTCTTCCTCTCGTAGCAAGCTACGCCCATCTTTTGTCTATCTCTACAACGATATCGTCGGCGCAATTGAGTGTTGCGAACCACCCCTACACATAACGCGTTCCCGGGATACTGGTCCAAGACGTATCTTGGAGGCCCTGGAAAGGATAGGATGAAGCCTTCGGAGAAGCAAATCATCTAGGAGTTATTGGATACGTACAAGGCTCTTCACCCGTATTTGGTGGCGACGCGCAGGGCCTGGAGGATTTCTGCCATCAGAGGGTGCTACCAGTATTGGCCTAGAAACGGCAACAATTGTTTTGCGATCCTTTGGTGATGTTTTAACGTGATTTGGACCAAGGGGAGACCCTGAAAGTGAGTTCCGGCGTATCAAGGACGAACTGGACACATACCGTTCGGGTTGGAGGTGGGAGCGCATCTCGATCAAATTGTGTTTTCAGGCGGAAGATGGCCTGATCCTCCACCTATATGGCTTTTTCTAGGCAGTTTGGGTTCGCGAGAGTTGGCTAGCGTGTACGCTTTGGATGGATGCTTGCAACGTTGCGATCAATCTCGAGTGGATCACCAACACGGATCATGATACGATTGAGCATTTCCTGGATTCGAAGAGAACCCTTCCCCTGTATAGTGGATGGGCTCCAAGATAAAATTGTTGACATGTTGGGTGAGAGGTTGGGTGAGGCCATGGGTTATTATCTTGACGAGCAACATGTATTTTTCAGTAGACCACCTCCCTACACCGGTGAGAGAGTAATGGGATGCTTTTGAATTGGCAGATACTGGCTTGAGATGGGCGCTCTTCAGTCTGCGATCGATCTGCGTCGGCCATAGCAGGCCATAGCCCACTGTGATACGACTGGGCAATTCCCATTAGTGACGGTGCTTGCGTAGCGAGCATGCCCCTCCATGCCAAAGGCGCATGGCGGATGGTTCTGACTTCATTTCCGTCAAGTCGAGATCCAAAATGCTGGGCGACACCTTGGCGACACCTGTTGGATGATGGATCAGCCTCTTTGAAGTCCGCATCACCACGTTTGTTCATATCCACGATAGACCACGATGAGCATCGTTGCAAGTGATGATGCTCGCTATAAGCAAGACTTCGCATGCTGGATTCTTTTGACCGCTGAATCTAATAACAGAACGTTGGGACATTCCGACAGCAACAACCTTACCAAATTCGTAAGTTTTTTCGCAACTTCCACGACTCTTCCTAACCTTCAACCTTAGCGAAGGCAACACCGGATATTTTCGCTACAAAACCAACACCCGACATGTTATCCGGCAAAGGGAGGGCAAGAAGAATTTGCAAGGTTTTGAAGTGTTGGTCTGGCTTCAACACAGCTTTCAGGGGGCAGTAGGATCTCCATCCTGATTTATCTGGGCGTCGACATTCTATGTCAAGGCCCATCACGAGTCAAACGGAGCCGGTCGGGCTGCGCAGATCAATGTTGTGATATAAGTACGTAGATATGTTCACTACGGTTTCCACACAGTTCTGTACTGACTCCTTAGTAGCCACAATGTCCGAACAACCACCAGCATTTCAAGCCATCAACTCAATCGAGCTTATTGCCGGAGAGAGAAGCAAGATTGCTGCGGTCAGCGTCTACTCTGGTCGTGCTGAGATCACTCGTGTTCTCAAATTCGACGTGAAAACGGGGCAGAACCAAGTTACTATCACTGGGCTGCCAGACGTCCTTGAGGAGGGTTCTTTGAGGTGAGTCGAATTGCCTCACCAGCGAACTTGTGGCTCATATTCGGCGTAGAGTCGAAGGACGAGGAGCAGCGACTATCCACGACGTGAGCTCATACACCCATCGTCCATTGGTTGCGACGCCCTCGTCGGCCATATTTGCCCTTAATTTGAAGAAGGCGAGGATATCAAAGGCGCTCGAGCGATGTCAGAAGTCCATTGCCTCTATTGAGGCCTACTTGACTACCATGGACGTCAAGACCATTGACGTGACGCAAGTGCGGCATGTCGTCAAAGAGTACGACGCGACTGCGGAGGAGTTGGACAATCGGTTTTTGGAGCTCCAAGCCCAACTGAAGGAGATTGATAAGGAGTTGGTCAAGGAACGCGAAAAACTCAGAGGACCAGCTCACAACGCCAGGCTAAACAAGCGGGTGGTCATTGGCGTGTTCGCTGATATGGAGGGAGAAGTGGAGATTGTTCTAATCTATGGCAAGTCTCTATTATTCGTCACGTCACATCGTCATGCTGACGAATCCCCATTCGAAGCTGTGAATGGAGCGTCCTGGACCGCAGGATATGACATACGTGTTAACACGAGCAGTCAGGAAGAAGCGGTGACTCTCGTGTACAAAGCTGCAATTACGCAGAACACAGGCGAGGTGCGTTACACAACATCCAGATATTCAGCTGCTCGAACAGCTGCAGGACTGGAGGGACATTCCTTTAACTCTTGAGACGGCAACACCTACTTTTGGTGTCGGTGTACCTGAACTTGATTCTTGGAACCTCTCAATTTTCAAACCGGCCCCGCCTCCGCCTCCGCCACCCATGCCTCTGCCGCCACCGCCCCGCATGGCGGCGCCCGTCCGGCCTGCCTCTTCTGCACCAACACCACCCATGAGACGCCGCAGCGCGAGGAGCGGGTCGCCGATTGTGCATCGCCAACTCGATGTTGCGTCCAAGGGCAACGTCAGCGCAACGTTTCAGGTCCCAGGGCTCATCACCATCCCGAGCGACGGCGTCGCGCACAATGTGACGATTGTGCAGCTTCACCTTGGGGCGATGATGTCGTGGGTCTGTGTTCCGAAGAAGGACACCAAGACGCATCTCAGTGTAAGTCTATTGATTCGGCTCTGACAGGCGTCCGGGTCTCCTTATTTCTTTCACACAGGCAAAGATCAAGAACGCGTCTCAATACACGTTGCTGCCAGGCACTGGCAGCGTCTACGTTGATGGGAGCTTCATCTCGCGCTCAGAAGTTCCTGCCGTCAGCCCTGAGGAAAGTTTCGATTGCCCTCTCGGGTGAGCATTCTCCTACTTCGTGTCTAAAATTCTCATGCCCTTTTGCAGACTCGACCCCTCGGTCCGCATCACGTACCACCCACGCGCGAAGAAACAGTCTGAAAGCGGGTTCTACACCAAGACGACGACGCACGTCTTCACGCAGGCCATCACGGTACACAACACCAAATCCACGCTCATCGAACGTGTACGCATTGTGGAGCAGATACCTGTATCCGAGGACGCGCAGATCCAAGTGAAAGTTATCACTCCTGCCCTCGTTCCGAGAGACAAGGAGAAGAACGACGAGGGCTTGGAGAAACCTGTGGCTGTTGCGACGGGTGTCAGCGCGCTGTGGGAAGGCGCAGATGAACCGGACCTGAATGCGGAGACGTTGGGCAGGAATGGGAAGTTCAATTGGGTGTGTGCAGTGCCACCGCAGGGAAAAATCAACCTGGTGTTGCAGTGGGAAGTGATTACCCCTGCGCATACCATAATACTTGGTTTGCCGTAACTTATAAAATAGTCAACGAAACTATAACGGTACCCATCAGTAGTCATGAATGATTTTTCGAGGATATCGAGATATGGTGTCGGAGTTTGTTTATAATTCCAAATGCTTCGACGTGACCATCTTGCGATTACCATGAACTTCCATGTGCGTTCCTTGCCAGTATAAGATGGCCTTGTTTCCGTTTCAGCAGCCAACCTTGTAGGGATTTATGGCTGGGTACGTCGCGGTTGGGACGATAAATAGAGCACTGACTCACTACTTGCTAAAATCAGGAAAATATATAGAAGGGTCGAGCACACTAGTCATTCCGCTGGATGTACATTGTATTATGGACCTCTTAAGGAGGCCCAAGCCTCAAGTGCGGAACGTGATGGGTACGCCCAGATTGGCTGCCCCGTCCCCAATACGGCAGATCATGACAACATGCAAAACCCCAGCATCTAGTAGGCCAATGTATCATCCATCAATGGAAACCACTATGGACCGCGGCCGTAGCCTTGGGACACCGTGCCTCTGGCGCAGGGTTTCGTTCGGTCAACTTTCATTGCAAATCTACTCAAGTCTCATAGGATACCTCCAACATCTTGCGCGGACTCTGCTCTCGAGAGAATCAGCCCCACTTCCTGGGTAGATATAGGAAACAGGACACTTCACACATTGCCTTATTATGAAATGACGAAACTCATCGATGTATGGTTAGGCCAAGAGATAACATAAGAGGAAAGTTTTCGACCAGCTTGGCTTGGCCGCGGATCCGGTGAGGTTTGTATTCGCTGCTGGCGATGTATCATGTTGATCTATTCTTCGGGTATGGGGTGCATCGCCAGACCTCATATCCCAAATTTTCTCTCATGTTCTCGAAGTTACGAGTGGATGCTATTTGCGATCTCCCGGTGTCTTCTGCGCGCTCCTATGTGGGTTCGACGATTATAACTCGAACAGACACAGCCTCTTGCCAATTCTCCCTGTCCTAGGACATTTAATCAGCTGAGTCTCAACCTGCCTATCTTGTTTGACTCTTATGTGACATGCATCCTCACCTTTCAGGCAAGTAGATATGACCTCCATATCAGCGCTTCGTAGCATGTTGCACCAGTCGTTTTCGAATCAATCAGGATATTCGTACACGCGGATACACATCACTGTCACCTCACTCGTTGAATTCAGGCGCTCGAAGGCGACATAATCGACACAGAAGTTCCCAAGAACTCAGAGCTTTTCACATCAAATGATCTGTCAGCACCAATGAGATGAAACGACGGAACATAGCAAAATGTTCCTCGACCTCGTCATTAAGTACAAGTACAAACATACGGAGATATCTTCCAGGCTTTCAGTGTTGTGCCTAGCAGTGCTCAACTCGGATCTCGGACTTCGCGATCGTTGCTGATTCCGAGGGCAATGAAGCCTGTTCCGTAGACTGGTGACTTGGTTACCAGGCTAGTCCTGGTGATGCTCGGAGCCCTGACGCCGACTCGTTGAACTTTGTGCTGCGGAAATAAGATACTAGGGATTTCTATTGAATGCCTGACTTGATCATCTTCTGGATTCTGTCAAACATTTCAGGTGAATGTTTTTCTACATAGTTCTAGAATCTATGATCCATATTCAATGCTTCCGCAGAAGACCCTGACTACGGAGGTGCCAGGGGCGATTCATTCCGTTCTCTCTCCAGGATCACACTCGAGAGGAGCGAACGGAATTGGGGCCAAGTGCCACTATGCCAGGCCACATACCGCCGTACTCACCAAAAAACGAGGCCATGGGGGCTGTGCACATGCTGCGATGGCCCGTCGTTTGGGCCCTCAAGGCGGCGCATCACGACGCCCAGGATATACTTATAATGCGGTGCAGGCGTCTATGTATGTACCCTTGCTGAGAAGACACCAGGTGGACTGAGCCCGGCAAACAATCGGTCATCGCGCGTCATATCATGAACATCCAACAAAATCCTCCATCACGCAGTGCCCAAACTCGGACCCTGAGGCGGTGCTTTACGCATCAATTTTCCTCGTCTCGCCTTGTTCTTTCATCGATCAACCCAAGCTGTGGCTCTATCGACACTCCCTCTTAGATCATTCAATGTAAGCTGATAGTGGTAACCTGCGTGGATGCCCTAAGACCTATCCCTCTCCCTCGGGGCAGTGCCGAGCCACACACGGATGGTCATCCGTGCAAATATGGAAATTGATACGTCCCGGTTGGACACACAGGGGCGGGAGCCCTCCGTATAGCCACATCGGGGTGGCTTCTATTGGATGATGCGTAATATCCGGCCAAACCCACATTTTGCGACACACATGTATCTGCACATGGCTGTCCATGGCGCATCGAGGGACTACTTGCATGTAGTCATGCTCTGCCTTGCCCTAGCTATAAGAGTAGCTCGTTGTCCTGCTGCGGCTCCCTCCTCCACTTTACTCCAACAATGAGCCCACCGCGACCAGTACCCCCGCCACCACCACCGACACCAGAGTACGTCTACACATCGCTGCCCCAAGAGCAGCAACACCCCTACCCAAGTCCACCGCCAGCAATGATACCACCGACACCTAGATTCGCGTATGCTCCGCTCCCTCCAGATACCCCGTCACCCTACCCAAGCCCGCCTTATACAAGCTCATCAATCCATCCCAGTCCGCCGGACCCGCGTTCTAGCCCGCCGCGTACTCACACTCCCACACTCTCTCTCCACCCACTTCTTCGTTACTCACAGCACGGCGGGCCAGCCCTCGTCTGGGATCTGCGTACTGATCCGACCCCTGTGATCTTACGGCAAGTTACTGCTCCCACCTCAAACGATGGCACAGGCACGACGTCAATCATTGTTCCCGTTCCCGAGGAGGAGCTCCTCCAGCCCGCCACCGCCCCGCCTGTTTCCGTCCTCTCACTCACTTGCGGCATCGTCCCGCCTTCCAGCACGTGGAGCACGATTGACGTCGCCTCTTCCTCCCCTTCTCAAAACGGCAACCCGCGGGAGGTGACGGTACTTGATGTCCTACGCGCGCTACGGTGGTGCATGGGGACACGGTTGATACAGTCGGAGTGGGATGCGTTACCCAAGAAGCAGCAGGAGCGCGTGAATTCTGTATTCGACTCACGCTGGCGCGAGTCCGATACACCCGCGGTGACACGGGCGGAGGGCGTGCTAAGGCAGGATTGCCTCCTGCAGCACACACTCTGGGCGGGGCTGACGCCGAGCGTCGAGGATGAGGGTGCTGCTGTGCTGACATTACGTCGCCCAGATCCGAATCCGTAATGGCCGTACCTCATCCCCGTACCCCTCCCCTCGCCTACTCGATTCCTTTGCTTATTGTATTGTCATTCCCGGTCATCTGGGATTCCGACATGTACGCTTGATGCTTGGAGCTCGGAGGCGTTTGTGACAGCGCCGCCGTTAAGGGCCAAGCATTTAATAGAAGGGTGGCCAAATATAGCTCCCGGAATTCCGACAGAAACCTAGAAATGGTTCTGTTGGATTCGATAGACGACAAACACAGCCCTGCTCATATGAATCCACTTCTCGCCATCAAAAAAAACCAATATCACACATCACCACATATGGCGGGTCGGACGTCATACTCGCAAAGCTGACGGCGGACTGACACCTAAATCATGCATTGCTTACGCCTGCTTACACTCGACTTGCGAACAGGGCTACTTGCATATGTTGCATACCCATCCTTTTATCGCCCCCTTCACGCCTCGCCCTCTTTTTCCTCATCCGCCATTGCTCCTCCACGTACAGTCATATACTCCGAGGGTATACTCAAAGGTATCATCAATTATTGTTTCTCCTCCTATCTCCGTCTCTGTCCTCGTTCTCTCTCCTGTTGCGTCGTGAGGTATTCGTTGTGATGGCATGGCGATAACCACTGCTACTTGAAGTCGTCTCTTGTCATTACTACTGCTGTCACCGCTGGTACGGGCGGTGCCTTTCTCCTTGGTGTCGGTACCAGTGGTGATGCTAGTGTGATTGGCAGTGGCGGTGGTGGCGGCGGTGGGGTCAGAGTAGCGGGACCACCGATAGAACCGCATCGCGTCTGGGGTTGGTGCTGGAGATGCGACTTCGTCATCACCAGAGGGATACGGCGGCGTCACTGTCACAGCAACGGGCTAAGAAGAGATATAAGCTTCTTATTTATTATGCATATACTATACGGCCTCATAGCATAAATGACGACACACACCATAATTGAATCCCATGTTTCGTGCTCCTCCATCCGATAAAAGTTCTTCGGCAATGCTCTCCCTTCTTTTTCTCCATTATACTGGCCCTTCTCGTCACTTGTCCACAAGTCCCAAAGCAAAGGCCGTGGCCCAAGTCCATTCACAGTCCCCGTAAGCCTCTCATCTGGATTCCACTCGTGTGTTCCACCCCGTAATTCCAAACGTGCAACCTGAATACGGCGCCATCCAAACACACCAACCATAGAAAGCGCAAAGAGGCCGATAGCAAGAAAAGCGAGGATAAGGGGTGGAGATGCACCCGGAGAGAAGCCTGCAGGACTGTCATTGGGCTGTGGGCCTCCCCTGGGGGAGGTTTGAGAAGGATGGGGTGCGTCAGTGGAGGATGACATGGCAGTTTGTTAGCATGGTGGTGGGGAACACATGAACCTTCTGGGTTCGTTGAGTTGCGGGGTCCATCTAATCCACTTCTGGACAGAACTCATGACATGCGAAGGGCTAACTGCTTTTGGAATTCTCCGATGTCATTGGTTAACGGTTGATTGGATGTCGAAGTTTATAAACTCGTATTTTGAGAACCTATCAAAATTCACGTAAGCATCACAAGTTAAGTGGCCGTCACAAGCCGCCGCAACACCGTACCCCTTTTCTGGCTCGATCCCCGTACTGCTCATCACTAACGCGTCGCGTCAATTTAAATTTACCTGCGGCGCTCGTGCAGTGGAGGCTCAGATTCAACACGTTATGATACTAGCCAGTAGGAAGCATATGTATGGAGAGAGTCCGGGATCTTCCTTGTCAAATGTACAAATATCTTTGTCGACTCTATGTGGTGTTTCAAAGACAATTTTCATTGAGGATTCGGAATTTAAGTTCAATACGAGTTCAGACTATAAGCAATTCATGCAGTTTTTGTTGGCGGGGAAGCAGATCTACGGTGTATATGGCAAATTTCCGATTAGACTTCCTGCTGAAGAACTCGACTCCCCTCACGGAATTGTCTGCGTGGCCGTCGACCAGTTGTACGCACCAGGCTCGGCATGGGTAAATACCTTGTGGTCGGGGGGGGGAGAGATTTTAAGTCAAAGGACAATCTCAATTCAGTCTCCAACTTATTCATGTAATTCTCCTGTTTTTTTTTGTTACCCAAATGGACAGTAAAGGAGGTTAGTTTTCTGGAGCAAAGATGGTGGACCGGAGGTTGTATCAGCGAGTGCCGGACTCGGTGATTCCCGAGAACGACCCTGCGATCTCAAAATACCAATCGAATGATACCTCTGATAGACTGGTGTCGCGTGCGTGGATATTCGAACTTAAATTAAGAGTATAGTTGGGCCGGAATTAGGTTGGAATGCACACGATTGTGGAAGTTGTATTACAAGCAGTATGAAAGATCTAATCAAGATTAGTTCTTTGAGATAAGCGAGATAAGATCCTTCATTTGCAGCCTTGACTCCCTTCTGATTAACTTCTGACGCAACCTTATTGCTCAACATAATCTATCACCAACCGCCAAACTTTGACCACTGATGACTGTGAAAGAAGTTGGGAAGCCAAAAGACAAGACAATATCAAGACTGAGCTAGTATTATGGCCACATTTCAGGACCAACACGTCGAACACATATTGTTCTTGGACAAGCTATATATTCCCAGACATCCGATTTCTCGAACGTCCCTGCATTGGATAGTGATGTCCTCGCCTGCGTACCCCCTCTCAACACTGCGCCTCTGTACTTGACAACCGATCTGTCAAATAGCGCTGTTGCAGCTTTCTACATCCCAACAAACCCTACACTATTCCTCGCAAAGAGCGGTCACTTGAACGACGAAGATCATGCTGCAACTGCGCTGTTCCTTGACCACCTGAAGGAGGCCAACTATTTCGAGGATGTTACCCCTTTCTTGGTTCGTTATGGTACCGCCAAAGTTAACAAACTACGTGAAACCTCCGAGGAGCAGATCGAAGAGCTGCGCCGAGAGGTCCAGGTCTACGAGCCTCATTGTGGAGTTTCAGATGAAAAGGGAGTTCAAGGCTGCTAGTCTCAAGAATTTCTTGCTTCTTTTCCGATTCGAGGAGAGCAACCCGATAGGAGGAGTCAAATCCAGACCTATGTTCTAGAGATCTGCCACGGCCCACCAGTGCCTGACATCCAATCTGCCCTTCGGTACCGCAGATGCAGCTCAACGCGATTTCTGTACCCTCATACTTACCGCGAGGACTCTGTTGAACTCTCGTCTACCAGTGCCTGACATCCAATCTGCCCTTCGGTACCGCAGATGCAGCTCAACGCGATTTCTGTACCCTCATACTTACCGCAAAGACTCTGCTGAGCTCTCGTCTTCTCGCACAGTTCCATCGGCCTGGTCGGATTGGTAAACTCGTGCGCCATCTCCAGAAAGTCACAAGATATCTCGAATCAAGTTTGGCGGCGACGCGGGACCGATATCCGCGTAACGTGGATTCCAAACGGATCCGACACTATTCCATATACATACATACACTGGGTTCAATATTGATGTAATTTGTACAATTTCAAAGGACTAAAACACCCAAGTCTATTATGAGATTTGAAGCGCAAGATTTCACGCAAAGTTATTCAGGAGTTATGAAAATCTCTCGCGCAGCTGCGGTCCGTCGATCGAATCTTAGTGATCTCGGTCAAACAGCTCTCATGAAAGAGGTTGCTTAATAATGTGGGCGGAGGGCCAGTGGGCACCCGTTGATGGTTGCAAAATGACATGCGAAACACTGCGGCAGGTTGCAAGTTACAGAGCTTTCACAAAATGATGTTTACGAGTTGTTTACGGTGTCAATCAATCTAATATGTCAGAAGAAGAAAAAAAAGGCAGTGCCAGCGTCAATTCGAAGTGATTGAGTGCCCTGCCCCGTAGAGCACGAGGATGACGAACAACTCTACGACCAAAGCTTTCTGCAGCATGACGCAACAACACAATAGCGGCTGTCTGCCAGATCTCCGGCGCTTCGCGAGGCCGGATCTGGGGGACCGTAATAGCAGCGCTGCTCCTAATGGCATGAATCCCGGATTCATGGAAGGCTCGACGCAGATGTGCCGCATTTGGGCTGGTAACAATAAAGCGCAATGGGTTCTGCGGCTGCTGTACGATGCGTGTGAGCTGCGCCAGGGCCTCGCGCCGGTTCTCCTCGCCTTCACATTGGTCTAGCGCGTCGATGACGACAAGGAACGGCCCGGGGGGTTGGGTTACACCCTGCAGGGGCTCCAACAGCAGCCGTTCGACCTGCGTCGGGATAGGTTGACGGGTGACAAATGTGTCCTCGTGCAAGGCTTTCAGTAGGCCGGGCTGAAACCCACGAAGAGGGGAAAGCGCAAGCTGCAATGCGAGGGTCGGGACAAGGTGTGTGATGCTGTTTTGTTTGAGGCGTGTGGACTTGGAGCTGAAGAATAAACTACCAGCGAGCTCGCCGCGGTGTGCGCACTTGTCTGCTACGTGCTTCGCGATGGATGAATTGAGCGCTTGGGAGGGACCGTGCAGACAAAACACGGGTTTTTGACTGCTGCGAGGGGAAAACATCCAGTCTAACACGGTGCGGAGGGCGGGGGTTCCTGGAGGGCATGGGGGATGCGTCTGCGCATCGTATGAAGCCGTGGGAGCGGAGTGTTGAAGAAGTTGGAAGAGAGCTGGTAGTGTAGAGTCAGTCTATGTGCTACAGGTCATGAAAAGCGAGCATGGGGAAGATCTCACCGGATTCTGAGTTGTTTTGGCTCTGCGGAAGGTGCGTGTGCTGGATGAATGTTCCACCGTTGATGGTGGTGTGTCTGGCTTTCCCGAACATGGCGACTTGCGAGTAAGCTGGGGGGTTATTGTGTGCGAGGATTGTGGTGAGCGTGAAGATGTAGATAGGCACCCCGCAGCTAGTGCGGGGGATCGTGAGCCTTGGCCATTCACAGCCTTCCTTGAATGGGAGTCCAACATGTATCCATATCAGATCACTAAGCGCTATTTAGCCTCGATAGACCTTTTTAATTCACGAGATCCATTCGACGCAGCGTCCCTAGGTGCAGTCAAACCATGAAGACCTGAGAGTCGGGACAGGGCAGTGTTCTCGGTAGAGAACATGGGACAGATTGCCAGACAGGTGTATTTATCCCTAGGGTGTCGCCGTTTTCCGAATTGGGTTTTTAAATTTGTTGAAGCGCTCACGCTGCAGTCAGTATAGCTAGAAATGTAGAACCCTCAGAGCCTGATCATGAGACTGTTTCATGCAAAATTCAAATCGGGGGGAAATCATGGGGAGAAGGAAAGATAAGATCGCTTGAATTCAGCTGAGTGAATTGATCGCATGGTTCAACTCCAGCCTCCGGCTAACTCTACCATTCAAACTCTGCCATCTCCCAAACTCAGAAACTCTCCCAATTGCAACCCCTTCCCGTGATGTACTCTAGCTTATTGAGCAACTGACTATCGGTAGACATTTCCCGCGTCCATCGCCCAGTTCTCACCACAGATCCTCTATCTCCCTGTGAGGGTCAATTACCTCGCCTTGAGCGCACCCTCCAAGGACGGTCCTAAGATGTGCTCGTCGCCTCACCTTCCCCTCAAAACGTTGAACCAACGTACGCATCGAGGCTTCGACCGACATCTCTCGTTCGGAAAAGGCACGCGAAAAGTATATGGTGCATCTCCGACTTATCTTCCACTCGCGACTTGTTACTGATGACGACACGTCCGGGTGAACTACACAAGTCTCCTTCAACGACACTTCACCCATTGAATCAAGGTTGCTACCACGTTGATAGGAAGAAGGCCCCATGAGCACTCTCTTATCAAACCCCCTTCTGGACCTCCTGCGCTCCCTCGACATAACGACCCTCGCACTCGTCGCGCCAGCCTCGCTTGCCATCCTCGCAAACTTGGACCCGTATCTGTGGGATGCGCACAATGCACAAGCGTCACTGAGCCCGCTACTGGCGAAGTTCTCGGATTTGTGGTTAGGGCTTGTGAGTAAGGATGGTCATCGCAGTGAGACGATGCACGAGCTACATTTGAAATATGGTGAGCCTCTCCTCCCTCCTCCCTCCTCCCTCCCTTTCCCCCTATACTCCACATTTCCCACCCAAGTACTAACACCCCACTCTCTCACAGGCCCAATCCTCCGCATAGCCCCAAACACATATCCATCGCCGACCCCACCGCGCTCGGCACAATCTACGCCCACGGCAACGGCACCCTCAAATCCAACTTCTACGACATCTTCGTCTCCATCTGCCGCGGCATCTTCAACACCTGCGACTGCGCCGAGCACGCTCGGAAACGCAAGATCGTCAACCACCTATTCAGCTAGAAGAGCGTGGTGGAGTTCGAGTCGCATATTAGGCTGTATGTGGAGAGCCTCATTAGGCAGTGGGATAGGTTTTGTGGGGAGGCGGAGAAGGGGGAGGAGGGACGCTTGTGGCTTGATTGTTTGCCTTGTGCGTTCTTATTTTTCCTTCCGTATATTCCTGCTTTTACTTACACACGACATGAGAGCAGGAGTGAACTATCTCCGCCGCCAAGGACGTAGCGCTCGTCCCCATCACGCGCTCCGAGTCCGAAGCCATGTCCTCCTACTCTTCCTCCACCTCTGCCTCCCTCCAATCAAACACAGTCCCCGCGGTCCAGATCCTCAACGGCCGCGGCGAATATTCCATGGCCCTCAGTGTCCTTCCGCCGTGGTGGGGTCCCCTCGCACGCCTTATACCGTGGCATAGGAGAGACGCGGCGGATGTGAAGAGCCTGGCGGGTATTGCGATCATTGCGGTTAAGAGGTTGGAGGCGGAGGAACGGGGGGATATTAGTAATTTCACTTTCATTCAGTTGAAATGTTTCTCCGCGCGCCCGATGTTCGATATGAACCACAAGCGTGGAGACAACAGTTTTTTTCGCTAGTTCTTCCGTCATCTTATGACACCGTACTCTCGTGGTCAGCGGTGGGATGAGCTCCATGGTCCTCGGGTTGGAGCAGTGTGGTTCACCTTGACTCTTAAACGATGCCGAGTTATGGGATGGGTATCGAAGGGTTGTGTGTGAAGGGAGGAACGTCGAGTAGGTGCAGCTGTATGTCTTCAGTACAAGAATGAACAGTTGACCTAAGGCGAGTGCAGCATGATAAGACAAGTCCAATTGTATATTTAAATGATGGTATGGTATAGTGGCCTGTCGAAGTCTGAACAAATACTAATTGACGGTACACCCAACTTCCGAGCACAATGCAAAAATGCAGTTTCATTCGACCAAGTCTGAAATACGTCTTATTGGGGGGAGGGGCGGGTTCGTGTGTACAGGGTGGGGGCGGGACGACAAAAAGAGGAAAAGGCAATGATCGACAGATAGCACACTCAAAACGTGCAGTGTAAGGTAGTTGGGTTGTATGTAGGTTTCTGGATACTAGATATTGGGGTTCTGTATATAATTCTGGTGGTTCTGGTTCTTTAGGGGTATTCGTATTCGTGTATGGAGACGCAATGGGGGAAGGGAAAGGGGGTATGGGTAGATATACGCATATGGAATATGTACACTTTGGGACGGGAGGGGAACGTCTAGGGTTGCTCGTGTTTGGTTTCAGAGGGTTACGATTCGGTGTAGGAGGGGCGGGGAAAGCGGGAAGGTGGGGGTGGTGAGGAGGCGGGAGGGGAGTAGCGTGCGGTGGTGAGACGGGGTAGATCTACAAGCAAAAGAAAACCGTCAGCATCTGCAGGAACATAGAAAGGCCGGGGGACGTACGGCGGTGCACGACTACCAGCTACAGTATGTTCGGCGTCACCTCTCCATCACCTCGTAACGTAAAAGGTAAAAGAAGGGAGTAAAAGAAAGAAAGGGAACTTTGGAAAATAACGTGAAGTGGTAGAAGTAAAAAGAGGAGCGCAAACGTAAATGCATGCATGCCTGAAAGAAAGAAAGCAAAGAAAAAGATAATAATATAGAAGTAAAACCCGGAAAAAACCCCAGTCGTCGTCGCAAAATACGTAAAAACATGAGTAACGTCTGAGAGAAATCGAAGAAAAGAAAAGAAAGGAAAAAAAGCGGAAACGTCGTGATAGTACTGTTGCACTTAGACGGCCATATTTTGTATCCTTCCCCTAGCCCACATTCCGCGTTACGTGCGGCGTTGGTCGGCTCGGGTGGATGGTGGGGGTGGGTCCGGGGGGTCCGGGGAGGCAGAGAAAGGGAAGGGTAGGGAGGGCAGGAGGGCAGGAGGGAGGCGGAGATAGGCGCCAGTAATAAGTCATACGATAGATGGCGTGAATTATGAGTCCTTGTTTTCAATTCCTTGGTTCGAGGGTGGTTGGTCGGTCGGCTGGTTGGTTGTGGGAAGCGGGGGAATGGGTGGGTGGTCGAAATCCTCGAGCAAGGGAGGAGGCGGAAAGTCGGCGTGCGTGCGGATGGGGTATAAGATTGATTGATTGATTGGGTGACGGTGTTGGTGGTGCGAGACAGTAGTCACAATGTCAAGTACTTCTTCCCCTCCCCCTGCTCCTTGCATCTTCTCCTTCTTCTTCGTCTTCGTGGTGGTGTGGTATGGTGCCCGGGGGTGGTGGACGGCAGTGGTACAGAAATGCGGCATAAAACAAAGCTAGTCGTCGGGGTGGCGCGCCATCTCCATCTACGCGCTATCCGTGCGCCTGGGAAAAATCGAGCCCCGGCCCAAGAAAAACCAAAAGCACACGTCAAGCATCATTACGGGACCATGAAAGGAGGAAGGGGGGTCAAGCCAGGCGGGATGGGAGAAGAGGCTGGGGGAGGGGGCTCGACGGCGACGTTTTGGGGTTTAAGGCGGGAGGGGTCCGGGGGAAGGGTGGTACGGACGAGACGAGACAAGGCGAACGACGGATGGGAACTCAGAGCCGGACTCGTCGGAGGACACGGTGAAGAGCATGCCGCTGTCGCTTGGAGCGCGTTTGTGGTTCCTCGCGCGCTGCCTTGAGGGTGCGGGGCGGTGGTGGTTACGGGAGGGAAGGTAGGAGCAGGACGGCGGCGTGGCCTGCTACGGCGGGTCTGGATTGGGGCGGCGGCGTCGTCTGTGTTGGATAGATCGTCGCAGATGGGGAGGACGGGAGAAGGTGCAGCGATGGGGATGGGCTGGGGCGGGCGCCGACGCTGCTGTTTTGGCCTTGGAGGTGTTGCCGATACGGTGGAAGACGGCCTTACGAAGGGATCGGAGGGGATGCCGGACTCTGCCTGCGGTGGAATTCTGAAAAGAGTTAATTGGGGGTGTTTGTGTAAAGATTTGTGTATGAACCTGTGCGCGGGTGCCTTTGCTCGTGGACGCTGGGGCGGAGGCGTACGTTGCTGCTCTGGTTTTGAGAGAGATAGCAGGCCTTGTGTCTGTGTTGGAACTGCGAACGACGACATGTGCCTCCTATGAGCACTGTTGTTTCACGCGGCGCTGCTGCAGGTCTCGCAGGAGGCCGGATATGTCAACACCCTCAAGGTTGGCATATTCACCTTCATACAGGATGTGAATACCTCAAAGATGACTGGGCCTTATCTACTCACTTTCTAGACTTGCAACATCAGGAAAACGGACCGATCAAGATATCTCTAGACGGCAGTATCGTGTGAACAAAAAGATGGTAAGGCAGATCAGGCCATATCTAGTCATATCGAGGGCCTGTCAAGTTGGTGACCATTGACTTGCTAATAATCAATATGAACATTTGGTCGATGTATTTTCAATAATCTGAGGCGTGTATCTCATCTTTATCCTGAGTAGGACATGGTGGCGAGGTAGATCTACTTATATCATGGGCCTGCCAACTTGGTGACTGTTGGTCGATGCACTTACAGAAAGTTGAGGCATGTATAGTATCTCGATCGCAAGTAAGACGCGTTGGTGAGCTATATATCCCCATATCAAGGGAATTGGCACGGTTGTTGTATTATCATATCAGGTGATGGGGCCCATTACAATCCATTACAATACCTTGAAACAGTTGTACTTGTCTAGGAAGGAGTTGTAAGTGCCCTTAATTCTAGTCGACGATGGTAATACCTCCCAGGCTTATGGTAGACCGTGCAGCTCCGAACAGGTCTGAACACAGAAGTGAAATTTAAAGTCCGCTGGCAGCTCCGTTGATGTATGGTTCGAGTTGGACTTGTCGTTTTCTTGTTCTTTCTTGTCTCCTCCCATACAAGTCCTTTTGCCCCCACCACCTGTAGCTCGCTCCTTCTTGCTCCTGCGGTCTGTCGCACTTAGCCCCCTGTGATCACACATGTACCAGTGATTGCCACTTTGTTGGTACCAAGTTTATTGGCATGGGGGAGCTTTCTATGAGCCCAATGTTCTGTTGAACCGAGTCTGTCCTCTTCCACTCCTCCCTCCTATTCTGCTATTTAAAATCAAGCCAAGGTGTGCTTCTCATTCAACATACTGTGTATTTCATTGATTATCCCCACAGGTTCCGGCAAATGTATTATGCGGCACATCACGGAACATCGACTCGAAGTTCAGCCAAGCCCGATGAGCGAGCACCTTCCTTGAGTCCGCACCCACACTCGACGCAGTTCCCCCCACCACCCATAGACATACTGTGACGCGACGTCCCGTTGATATTTTCACCGC